>APFE031357828.1:1808-161928 GCA_000404065.3 Pinus taeda
AAATTTTCTGGGGCGCTGCCCCGGACCCCATAAAGTGGGGTTACGGGTACCCCTCAAACCCCTTGTTAACTATGTGGAAAGAATATAACACAACCCAATAGCATAGACCATGTTAGTCGAAATAAAGTCACTAACAAGAGAATTGTATTTGATAAAGCTGGGATTAATATCATCGTTAGCAGTGTTTTTTATCTTCAAATACTTCTGAACAGTCTCCCAAACTCTCCACAAAGTATCATTGATAGAATCCATCTAAGTTCCCCCCATATTAATCGTATAGACTATCTCTAGAGCTATGCCAAGGAGTGCATAGCCATCCATAAGAGGCTAAATAGATGGAGCCCTTGTTGGTATCTACTATCAACCCATCAGGGGCTGAGACAAACTTAATGGCATTGACAAATGATAGAGACCTTTGCCTTTGACATCATTCTTCCATCTTGCAGTAACATGGAAACCCTAGAACTAGATGTGAAGATCCATGAAGAAATAAATAGAAATGGGTTTTTGTATGATGTGGTTGTAGAAAATTCCCTCATAGACATGTATGCAAAATGTGGAAGTATATGGAAGGCACGTGAATTGTTTAACAAAATGCTTCAACAAAATGTTGTCTCACGGAAAGCCATGTGTGTAGGATATGCACAGAATCAACTCATTGATGATGCCCTAAAGTTCTTTAAGGAAATGCCTCAACGGAATGTGGTCTCATGGAATGCCATGATTCTAGGATTTAGAAAAAATGAGCATTGTAAGGAAGCACTAAAGCTATTTTTTGAAATGGAATTGATGGGCATAAGAGCTAATTCAAAAAAAATTGTTATTCTTCTTCCAACTTATGCTAGCTTGGAGCAGGGTATGGAAATCCATCAAGAAATAATTCAAAATGGATTTCAATTTCGATGTTGTGGTGATGAATGCACTTTTTGATATGTATGATAGGCAACTCATGGTAATTATTAAGAAAAATGCATCATAGAGACCTTAGGTCATGAAATGAAATGTTATAGGTTATACACAGAATGGAATTGTTCAGGAAGCCCTGGAACTCTTTAAGGAAATGCATGATGAGAATGTAGTCTCACGGAATGCATTGATAAGAGTATTTGCATAGAATGGGCATGGTGCAGAAGCCTTGGAGGTTTTTCAACAAATTTAATCTACAGATATGAAGCCAAACTCAAAAACATTTGTTAGTATTCTTCTAGTATGTGTCAACTTACAAGTGTTGCAACAGGGTACAGATATCCATGATAAAATAGGCAGAAATGGATTCATGTTTGATGTCATGGGGGTTAATTCCTTAATAGAAATGTATTCAAAATGTGGGTGAATTTCTAAGGAAGTTGAATTATTTGAGAAAATTCCTCAATGAGATATAGTCTCATGGAATGCAATGATTGTAGGATAAACAAAATGATATATAGTCTCATAGAATGAAATGATTGTAGGATACACAATGCATGGCTAGGGAAAGGAGGCACTAAAACTCTTTGAAAAAATGAACCATTATGGGATGAACCCGAATCATGTGACCTTAGTGTTTTATCTACATGAAACCATACAAATTTAGTTGATGAAGTCTTTAAATATTTTTACTGCATGAGAGAACATTATCAGATCACACCTGCAATGGAGCACTTTATATATGTGTATGTTTGACCTTCTTGGCTGAGCTAGCTGTTTGTATGAAGCAGAAGACTTTATCAATAAAATGTCAATAAAACTTGATGCAATTATATGGAGTTTTTTTGTCAGTTCGTGTGAACTACATAATAATATGAACCTAGATGAATGCATGGAAAATTGTCTTTCTGAGCTAGACCCTAATAATCTAGCTCGTTACGTGCTTCTCTAAAATATTTATGTTTCAGCTGGAAGGTGGATTAACATTGAAAGGGTATAAAAATGATGAAAGATAAAGGCCTAAAAAGGAATCCTCAGTGAAGTTAGATTAATATTAATAGACAAATACATGTTTTCCTTACAACAAATAGATCACATGCACAAACAGAGGAAATCTATTCAATTTCATCTTGGGAGATGAAGGTGGTTGGGTGTCTTCTTAACATGAGGTTCGTACTAAATTCTATGAAGGAGGAGAAGGAGAAGTTGTTTTTCTACAATAGTGAGAAGCTTATCATTTCATTTGGTTTATTAAACACATCTCCTAGAACAACCATTCGAATTGTCAAGAACCTCTAAGTATGTGGTGATTGTCACTCTGCACCCAAATTAATTTCCAAGATAGTTTCCCACAAAATCATTGTGAGGTTACCATCATTTCGAGGATGGAGATTGTTCATGTGGAAAGTATTCATGATGCTAAGTGGAGCAAGATATAAGAATAAGCTTGCACTATATCCTTGTATGAATAAATTAACTATACAAGGTAATGCTTGGATATCTAGTGTGCGATGTTGTTCTTTGATTGGCAAAATTAGTATGTGGATTAACTATGGAAAGTCATTGCCTACATCTACTAATGGCACATATCTTCCTAACCATTTAGCATGATGATGAATGTTTATATGCCATATTTATCGATCTCTAAAATCTTTGCTAGACAATAGGCTTGAGTATAATGTGAACCTCTAAAGCCATACCGATAAATAGGAACATGAACATGGAACAAACCCTAAATAAGGGATATGAAAAGAGCGAATTGGAGTTCCTAGTACACCTGAAGTTTCTATTGAAGCTTGAGCTTTTCCATATTAAAACCAAATAATATTTTCCACAACATTTATTCTATTTCCGTATGGCCTACATTTGACTCTTTGAAGTGATTATATGAGCTATATGAACCATGTTACTATAATGACTCAATCTCTCGATCTCTCCATCCAAGCGATGGTGATTTTTGTTTTTACATATATAAGCGCTTCTACATGCAATGAGAATGTAAATGAGAATGTCACTACTCTGTCACTATTAATGAGAATGTCATGGGTCATAGGAGTTGACAGGTCCAGTGAGGAGGAGCGCTCAGAGCCACTAACTGTGGGAGGATGGACGGGGTTCCAGACTAAAGAGGATGTGCGTACCTCTAGATTGCAACCACATCGGGGAGAGACAAAGGGAGTTGACTATGCATAGGAGTATGAGGGGACCAAAATAATAAGGAGTTGACGTTGAGTGTTAACAGTGCAAGGGACCAGTGTGTATGCTGATTCGAACTGGTGGGAGTGCTATTGTAAACTGTGATATGGAGTGGTGGTCATTTCTCCTTGAAAACCTATCGCGAGTTCGATATATGGATTCAGTTATGGTATGGAAGGTGGTGTCAATTGGGAGGAGTCAACTGTGGAGAGGTTCCGAGACCAACATCCCAACCGGGGTGCAAAGGTTGTGGGAGTTCAAGCCAACTGTGCTATGGTATGGACTGTGTAGGTATAATGTATGGAAGGGAAGAGTATGGGCAACGATGCCCGATGTTAAGGGGTTGAGTGTGGTATATGTTGGTATAGTTCGAGTGGGAGGAAGTAACTAGGTTGTATGAGAAAACACTGCGATAGCGCACGTGTATAGGACCAACCAAACACATACGAACACATTCAAATGCATACAAGATGCAGAGAATGGAGCAATGAAAGAGGTGTTAGTTCTGCAAAATAGGCAGAACAGGAGGGAGTTACAAGGGCAAAAAAGCTAAAATGGAGTTGGTTCTGATACCATGTCAGGCCAGGTGGTAACTCAATTGGATTATTGTGTATTGCATTAAGACTTATCATGAATATATAAATGGAGGGAGATACTCTTGGGCTTCATCTCCCAGTGTCTCTTCATTTCCTATTCTCCTTATTTTCTATTTACACTATTCTACATAAATGCCCTAATCCCAAAGATTAGGTGCCAACACAATAAATCACAAAAGCATTCCTTAAATAGAAAACTCATTAATTTTAACCATTTGAATTGCCTTTAATAGAAGGAACGAAGGCACAAGTTTAATCATTGTTTTGGTGAGCATGAGTTGGTGAGACCAAGCAATAGGAAGCACAACTTTATGTGTGTTTCTTGTGAGAGGAAGAGTGTGCAAGAGAATCTTATGCACAGGTTGGTAGAGGGTGGTAGAGATCAATAGTCTTGCAAGGGTTTCAAGCTTAGATCAAGTAGGAAAGACAAGTGTGTCTTTAATATTGAAACAATTGTATTTTGTAAGAGATCATTTACTCAGTCTTTTCTATCAATAAAATTCTCATCAAGGAGAGGGTTTTTCCTAGTTGGGTTCCCTACTAAAAAAAATTGTGTCTTGAATTGTGTGACCATGTTTTATTTTTTGTTCCTAATTCTGCTGCAAATTGAGTAGAGAAATTTTGTGTTTGTAAGAAAAGAAAATGTTTTTCAGATTGTTCTTATCAACATATCAGAATTTCATGGAAATTCTACATGGTATCGAAGCTCTTGGAACAGATTTAAGATCATCACAAGTGCATCACACAAGGAAAAGGAGGTTTGTGGCAGCCGAGTCTTGTAGGTATTGGTTTGAACTGAAAGGAGGCTGAGATAGTATTTCTTCTTTTGTTTCTAGACAATTGAGATTGGGCAGGTGGTCATTTTGTGACAAGGTTGAAGTTTGGAAGGTTTTTTGTGCAATATTAGTGAGCATATTCTCTTCAGAATGGGCCACAATAGCTCTGTGTCTCTTAGAAATAGACTAATCTCAAGTAACAAAGATTTGGGAGGGTTGTAGGGCCTCAAAATAAGTTGCTACAAGGGTTGAGTAGAACCTAGGAACAACGCAAGTGGAAAGGGTGATAGAAGAAGGCTCACCACAGGTGTTGAAGGCAATAGCATGCCGAGAGGAGGGTTGTAGCAATTACTACAACAGCCTTAACCAGGGCCAAAGGTTGTCGACACTTGTACAAGCACAGGTCCAAAAGAATTGAGAAAGAAGTTGATCCTTCAGGTGTGATATTCCACCTTTCAAGTATCGTGTTGATGTTAGGTTGGTAGAGGTCATGTTTGGACAGAAGTGGGCAGCTCATGTATAGGTTGGAACATTGTTATAGGGCTACTAAAAGAAGCCCTAAGTGTAATCCTTGTGAAGGACTACAAGACTAATTGGAGAGGCTGAATTATTTGAGCACTAAGTACAACTTCTTATGAAGGACTACAAGACTATTAATGGGCCACTTTTTTAGAGAGCTCTTAGGGGAAATAATATGTCTTACCAAGGGTTGAGAGAAGATCATTATATAGAGGGAGCATCAAACTTTATAGCTTGGAAATGGAGTACCATGATAGTGCTGGAAGATATGGAGGTGGGAGAGTACATCAAGCATGATATAGTACCACCTCAAGACCCCCAAAAATTGGCCCAGCATAATAAGAATTATATCAAGACAAAGATGATCATTCTAGAAGGGGTAAAATATCAAATAGTGCCTCGTATCCATGAGAAGAAGACAACATATGAGATGTAAAATATAATCCTGATTAGAGTACTAGTGATACCATGAATCTTACTCTTAATAAGAAGTTAAGGAGTATCCATACGAGAAAGGATGAGCCCATAGTCACATATTTGACAAGGTTCACTCAGGTACGAGATGAACTAGGTGGGGTGGGTGAGGCTGTATCTGGTCATGGTCTTGTGGGTTTTTCCTTACTTGGACTTCACAAGTCATTGAAATGGTTCCACGATGTTGTTAGTGGGAGAGAGAACGTCCTAAAGTGGGAAAGGTTTTCGAGTGACTGCATACAATAAGAGATCCGAAGAGGAAATATAGAAGGGAGACCAGTTATGATAGAGGATGAGGAGAATTATGCTCTGGTAGGCAAGGGGAGCAAGGCTAATAGCAACAAGGGCCAATGAGAGATTGGGTCCAATGAGAAGGGAAAAAAGAAGGATCTATTTAATATCAAGTGCTTCCATTTCCATGAGTTTGGACATTATGCTTCTAAGTGTGTTGGTAAGAAGAATGGGGTCGAAGAGGATAATGTTGTTGCATCAGTGAAGGTATATGACTTGTCTGCCCAGTTCAAGAAGGATATCTCATTGATGCCTTGCATGGAAAGATCAACAGATAACAATATGTGGTATATTGATTCAATAGCTTCCTTCCACATGACTGGAAATAGGAAGAGTTTCATCCACCTAAAGGAAAAGGACATACAAGTTCAGATTGAGCTAGGAGATGATGGTCAGTATGCAACTAGAAGAGTTGGTATTGTCAGCTTTCATAGAGAGTCAATTAATTCCTTTCACCTCAAATATGTTCTTTATGTTCCAGGATTGAGGCATAAATTTGTTTCGATAGCAACCCATGACGATAAGGGATATGAGGTCATCTTCAGTAGAGGTAAGGCGTGCTTCTAGAACTTAGCATTTGGATGTAAGAAGCAGGTAGGTTTGAGGGTGAAGAATATCTACAAGTTGCAAGTAGAGACAGGTGTAGCCTTGAGCAACAAGGCAAGTAGTGCATAGAGCAGAGGAGTGATGGTTCACTAAGCACAGGATAGAGCCCTCAAAGATGGAGCCACGACTAATATCTCAGTTTTAGTCTAAGCTAGTTGGAAATTGGGCTAACCAGTAGGATGATGATGATGAGTACCATATCCCAGGGTGAGTGGAGGCAACCACTGAGTCGGAGACTTCTAGTAATGGGAGAGTTTAAGCCAAGTGGGCAGAGGATTTGGTTACAGGAGATCTGAAGAGATTTGAGCCTCCCAAAACCAAGAAGTGGCCACAGGGATACACAGGGTACATGGAATTTATGACTAAAGTAGTGGTCTTGCAGAGAATGGTGGGAAAGAGCAGGTCTTCAAAGAAGGTTCCACAGAAGAAAGGAGCGAATTCTTCTATTTTAGAGGGAAGAATTGCAACATTGAAGAAATTGGTAGAGTCAAATATAGATCCAGGTGGACGAGGTTCTTCCAAGAACACCTTCCTCACTAAGAGGGAGTGTTGGAAATATTAGTGAGAAAAGGGTTCCTTGATTTGTGCCTTAACCATAGAATCCAAAACAAGTTACTTATTGTGCATGACTCAAGTTCCTAAAATGTTGTCAATGTTCAACATGGAGGGTCTATTCGTGGTAGGCCACCATCTATTCATGTGGATGAATTTATGGCTAGAAAAGATGAATGCCAATGGCCAGTAGCTTCAGCTGGTGGAGACTTGCAAAAACCTGTGCAAACACTCCCACCTAAGACTGAGAACAATGTTGATAAAAATACTAAATCTAGAGAACTGAAGTCTCACCTTGAAGGTGACTTATAGGAAATCAATATTAAGTTGGAAGTTGTTTCTGAATTAGAAGACTTGTTGAATCAGAATCAATTTTCCTTTTCATTCAAACCAATATGAATCAAACCATCCCCCATTCCTCACTCTTTCAAGAAACATAGTTAGATTATTGGGAATACTATTTCTTTTTGTGAATTCAAACAACCCCCTCCCCCTCTTTCAAGAAACACAGTTGGATCCTTCTAAGAAAGTGACTTGGAGAGTGCCCCAGTTCCCTAAGACTGGTACCATTTTTATATTCCGAACCATCCCCTCGCCCTCTTTCAAGTAGCACAGTTAGATCCTTCTAAGAAAAGCAATTTCAAGCGTGCCCTAGTTCACCAGGACTATTACCAGCGACATAATAAAGAGATATAATGTGATGATTATAAATTTTTAAGGTGCTAGTGAGGACCTTCCAAGCCACAATTGGAAGATGGGTGCCTAATATAAGCATGGAGTTATGCTTAAGACTTGAGTTTTTTCGTGGAAAAGTAAAAAAAAAAAAAATATATGACACCTCATACACTACAAAATTGTAACAATATTGAACTGAGGTCTCCATACCTGATGATTACCACTCTTAATGGCTTGAATTCAAGGTAAGGGAAAACGAAACATGTAGGAATGAACACATAATAATACCACTAATTTGAAACCTTCACTTAGTAATTTTTCAAAAACATGGACACCTATCTTATAAAGTTATTTTTTAAACAAAATTTTAAAATAAAAAAACAAATAAACAAACAAAAAACTTACTATGGATCCAAAAGACTTAAAGCATCCATATCCACTATATCCACTATATCAAAAGTGTTGTCCAAATTTCTGAAATTGAAGTTGATCTTCTCTCGAGATCGTTTGAGGATTTGAAAATGGAACATCAAGTTGTTGCCCCACAGAGGAATGAAAGGACATTAATTATGCCTGTAAGTTATACCCACCAACATTGTTGGGTGCAGGTGTCCTCAGAGGAGGATGAACATGTGTTAAAATTGGAAATTAGGGCCAAACTCCATGTGGGTCATCTTATTAATGACAGTTGATATTTTTCTTGGATCCCTCTCATCGAGATGTGTAGGATTGATCTAAATATCATCCAATTCCAATAAGTATTCATGGAGTTATGAATTTATTTGTGTTATGGGAAAATTCATCAAGGTCGGATAGCAACAAAATAAACCCCACTTGTGCTCACCGTTTTAGTATAAATAGAGGTGGCCCTCAACTAATTTCTACACACTCACTTTGGATCTCTTCCTCTCTACTTGTCTCTGGGTTTTAGTAGGAGGAGATGTCCTGAGGAATAACGCTACCCTAATGGAGATCTACACAACCCTAATGAAGAAGCTCAAGATGCAGGAAGGAAGGAAGATCTAGCATGTTGAAGGGAGAGCCCTAGTCACGGTCTTGAAGGAGATCTGGTTGCATATCTAAGAAGCCCTAACCACAATCAACAAGAGTTCTAATGTGCAACTAGAAGAGACCCTAAGCCATATCAAAGAGGGAGCCTTATAAGCAGCTAAGAAGAGACCCTAAGTCACAACAAAAGAAGACCTAGTTGTAGATCAAAGAAGACCTAATGTAGCCTATGAAGAGGTAATAAGACACAGTCATGAAGGGTCTAAGGAGAGACCTTAAGATGCTGTCAAAAAGGAAGCCTATACACCATCCAAAGGGTGGTATGGATATACCCTAGCCGTAGCAAGCCTATAAGAGAACAATGAGGAGTTAGGAGGCTATTCTAGGAGGTTGAGGAGCTGTTGAAGAGGGCCACAACCCATATCTTGTGGTTGAGAGGCAGGGGGTTTGTTTTGGGGTGGTTAGGTGAAGGAATATTCCCTAGAAGTGTTGCTGTAGCTAAGAGACAACCTGTTGTAGCAAGCCACAATATATAAGAGGAGGTCGAAGGGTGGAATAGGGGTTGGAACAGCCAAGCATTGTAGCCAAGGCTTTCCTCCCCTCTTAGAAAGGTAGCTATAGTTCTGGACCGCCATTAGAATTCCCTAACCAGTCCAACAATGCAACAAACAAAGAAGCCCCAAAATAGTGATGATGATACATTGAAGCAGCATGATGACGATATATTGCAGCAACATGATGATGAATGTTGCAGTATGATGGGTATAGTGATGAAGTGTATAATAGCATAATGAGGGCAACACAATGGTGAGGTGCAACAGTATGATATAACAAGTTCATGGTGCTGCAAGTATAGTATATTGGGACTGCAAAATGATAATTAATGCAGCAAGTACAACAGGCATCCAAGGGACAACAAGCATGCTAGGGATAGCAAGCAAGCATGGGACAACAAGTAAGCAAGGTGCAACAAGCACATAGGTCAGTATGGCAACATGGTGCAAAGATGGCACATGATGGGTACAGTCATGATTGATGAATCATGATGAGATGCAACATGGTGATGATGGGTGCAACATGGTGCAACACAGTGAGGTGCAGCATGATGATGAAATGTAGCACAATGATAGGTGAAGGAGTAACCTTGGAGAATCGGTTGAAGTAGCAGGTCTTCAACTCATCTCATGTATCATCTTCTTAGATATGATCTATGCTCTTATCTAGATAAGTCAAAATGTTGACTTCTATTGCAATTGTACTCTCTCTCTCTCTCTCTCTCTCTCTCTCTCTCTTTGTTGAACTATTGAAGAAAATATAAGAAGAATTGACGAAGGGTTTCCCCACATTGGGGTTTTCCCTAGCTAGCGCCACATCTTGTGTCCTATTGTATTGGCTTGTCTTCTGCGATTTATATCTAGAGTTTACTTTAATGCTAATGTGATTGCTAATCTGGAAAAGATATTAAGCTAACTGTGAAAATTTTGAAATAAATTGCTCTAGCATAGAACATACCTAAACTTAACAACATGAGAATTCCAATGGTTAGAATCCATATTGCATACAAAATCATCAATTCTCCAATGAAAGCTTGAATGAAATTTTAAAACTTCACCAAAAACACCATGAATGCTCAGCATCCTAGGCACCCCATTTTCAGGTATCCTCTATCTTATAAACCCACTTTAGAAACAAGCTCAATTTCGTAGAAACATGATCAGAGTTTGTGACACAAATACAAGATCCGTAAATTGCAAATCCAGTTCAAAGAAGAGCCTAATTGGGTATAAATCAAACCAAAATTAGCATCCCAAGAGAGGATTTCCTAGTCGTTCGCTTCAATTTGAAATGAAAGAAGATTGGTGGCAAGAATGCCATAATTGCATAAAAAAGTAAAGAATCACACAAATGTCTTCGACAAGATTTTGTGCCTCTTCCCAAACCACAATGAAGAGAAGGACGAGGGTTTATCCATTTATCCCTTTGTTTTTTGTTATAACAATTTGATTGTGTTTGTGTTTGAAGTTCATGGGAATGAATGTTGCAATGCAACTTGTAATCATCTAGTATTTCTAACTTTCCAATGTAATCAAGTGGACTAGAGATTAGTTTCAAACCTAGGATGTGTTGAGAATAGAGGTCAATATCTAGAGAAGAACTCATTTGTGAATAGCTTATTTGTATTTGACACGCATCTTGGAACACTAATTTTGGATCATAGAGAATAGTTTGTCAAATGACCTGAAAATTTGCAAACTTCTTCATAAATAAGGCAATATCAAAGAGTGGAACATATTTATCCAACAATTTTATTAGACACAAAAAGAAAAAGAAACATTAAATGATAATAGAGTATATCTTGTTAAAGGACATGAATGGTTTCAAAACTATGCCTTGGACTAAAATTTGCCAAGATCAATATTTACCACATAATTGAGGACAACTTGTTGAAGGACAACAATGTTTTCAAAACCACATCTTGGATGTGAATGCCTTCATGGCTAGATCTTGCACTAAAATTCACTAAGCTCAATATATACCTAACACTTTTACATAGTCCACAAAATTGAAAGGGAACTTTTACATCATATTTCAAACATCTTGTATGGCAATACATAGCAAAATTTAATGGGTTAAATAAAAATAGAATAATAAATTTCCCACTCACCAGGGTTGGGAAAAAATATTCAAAAATCATTTGGGGAAACATAAAAAGAGAGCGTTTGCAGGATCAAAAATTTCTTTACATATTAATGAAAACCACTCCTGCAAAACTCCTAGACCAGTTGCAAACTCTAAAGGAATTCCTTCTTATAAAACATCGACTTCTACATAAGCAAGTGGCTCAAATGAATCCATAGAAGTTGAGATTTATGAACTACAATTTCATGTTGTTCATCATGATCTTCTTATGGTTCTAGAAATATATCCATTACTAGATACCTCTTAGACTTGAAATCAAGAAGGGAGTTATATTTAAGTAACCAAAAATGAGTATCATGCAATGGTAAATATTGAATAAGATTGTTTAAATCTAATCAGCATGCACTTAGCATCGATAGAAAATCTTCCATATCATCTTTGGAAAGATTAGGAATGGCATGAAGGCTCTTACAAATGAAGAGTAATGGAGCCCAAACAAAAGGACAATCCTCACATGTGTTTCCTCAGCTTTCTTTGCACCAAAGGCTGGACTCGACTAAGGGATCATTGCAACAACCTCTACTGAAAACATCTCAATGCAAAGCAACCTCAACTTATCTCGCAGGAACGGGACGATATAATTTCACTCTTCTAGGAAGAGGATGACAATGGATTTAACAAGCTTGAGGATTTTATCAGAGAGAGGAGGCTTCAACCCATATGGGATCACAATGTGATGACAAGTTCAGTTTTTTGGATTTGGTTTCCATAGAAAGATAGTTTTGAGTGTCAGATTGGGATCCAAATGGAATGTACAAAAGTGATATTTGGTATTTATCTGCAGCTACATGTCTCAAAGCAAGAGTGAGATCGTTATTACAGTATAAATCAAAATCTAATCTATACCAGAATGGTAGTCTCATGCTTTTAAAGATGAACTTAAATCTAGGAATGACTCACCATGTTTTGAATATATCGATAAGAAGACAACTGCTTCAGGAAGATAAATATTGCCAATGACAAGAAGAATAGATGTCTCCAAGTTTTTGAATGACAACGGTTCCTAGCTCTATAAAACCTTGTAGAGCTACCTTATTTCCCTACAAAGCTATGGAATTTTAGTTATTTGGCACTAAACATAGTCTCTGTAAGTTGGCTGATAGAACTAGGACTCTCTTAGAGTCGATCATGTGACCTAAACTTTGGATCAAACTACATAAAATAAGGACACCCTTATCATTCTTGGACCAAACTCCATCGCCGGTTTCTGAAGCCAAAAACTGCGCTCCTTCCGATGGTAGTTTTCTTGGATGGTAGTTTAGAAAAAAAAGGGTGAACTATGTTTACCTACAGCCATGATGCTGAGAAGAGAGATACGTGAGGCAAGAAGATAGATATCTCACTAGCTAGGTCCAGATGCTGAGGTACAACATGAATAAATCCAGTGCTCAGTATCCTCCACCAAAATCACTTCTTGTCCAGGAAAATTCCATTTATTCGATATTGAATCTGCCGCGATCAATGGACAAAATATTAGCATTCGATATTAGGTCTTCCCCAATCAATGGATTGAAGATTCGATATTGACTTTCGATCTTGGGTCCGATGGAAGTAAAACCATATCATTTTCCCGCATTATGGAAAATTTGTTGGGATATCATTTTCCCGAAATGTGAAAAGTTTGTGGTTGGGAGGGATGGACTAAATATTTGATATTGCCTTTCGATCTTGGGTCTGATTGTAGTAAAACCATATCATTTTCCAACATTATGAAAAATTTGTTGGGATATCATTTTGCGGCACTGTGAAAAAATTGTGGTTGGGAGGGATATTATTAAGCAAAATAAAGTTTACATTTTTTAAAAGTGTTAAATTTTCCAATGTTCAAAAAATAGATTCAATGTTTTATTTACACTTTTACATATTTGAATTGTATTTTAGGATTTTATACGTTTTTGGTTGAGATATTAGGTAGTATTTATTATAATAATACAAATAAAAATAATTCAATTTTAAAGTTATGTTTCTATGTAATGATTTTGTTATTAAAGTTTATAGAGGCAAAATGTGAGATGTTGGAAGGAAACACGTGTTTTTAACCTAGTTGTATTGAAAACATTTAGATGTTTTTACATATTAAGTGGGTAAAAATAAAATAGAGTATATAGTAAATGGATTTAATTAAAGTGTTAGTTTATTGACATTCATATGTCAAATTTGGAAGGAGTAGAATACACATGTTTCTTTAGGTTAAATATATTCAACTTGTCGCGCCAATGAGGTTGTAAGATCCTATGTTTTCATCTTGAGAAAATGGAGTTCTCTCCTAGTCATTCACATAGTTTAGGTTGTTATAAGCAAAGTAGGTGTTTTTCCTTAAGACGTGAACATTTAATTTTTAGTGTGATAATGTGGTTTCAATGAAGCTATAAAATAGGGAATGAGCATGCACATTCAAGATTCTAGTGACGTTAGGTTCTGCTTCAAGTATGAGTGCATGTTTAAGAAGACCCTAACAAAGGTTGACGAGTTTGAATAGTTAGATATGTTGGAGGGTTGTAGTCTCAATTAGAGGTTTAGAAACATAGTTTAAGCACCATGAGAAGTTGTGAAGCAAACTTAAGGCATTTGACAAGTTGCACGAAGGAAGTTTGGTAGTGGTACTAAGTGAACATTCTTTGATCAAAGTTCATACCCTCTCCTTAGCACTACCACTTTGCAAGATGAAGAAGAAATGTGAAATATATGTGCAACCAACTAAATAAGTTGGCAAGGTTGTTGCAACATATATATATGGTCATGTCGTGTTACAGAAGGAGGTGTCCGCCCACTCCCCTTTTCGATATTTTGTCAACCTTTAAATTTGATTCCCTGTGAATGTGATCAAATCATATGACCCTAAAGATTCTAATAAGCTCCATAATTTTAATCATCCTTTGATCCAATAAAGAAGTGTACAAGGAAGTATAACCATTCAACCAATCTAAAACAACCTTTGAATCCACTATGACTTGTAAGTTTAGATTGTTGAAGTGACGCAATTAAAATGACTAACATAAATAACTAATTGATATTATTGTAGTTTTTGTTAGTTAGTCATATTTTTGTTCCTATATTAAATTAGTCATTCTTGTTAGTCATTTTCAGTAGTATTACTTATTAGCTATTCATATATTTTAACTCGTGACTAAATTAGTCCTTTATGTTAGTCGTTTTTAGTTGGGTCTCTTAATATTGCTAATTTTTGGTAGTATTTCACTTAGAAAAGTTGTGGTGACTAAATTTTTTAGTCATCTAGCCACTAAATTCACCATTTTCTACTAGTGTCATGGAAAGCAATCTATTAGTCAAAAACCAAAACAAACTTGAGAACTAACTTGCAGCATACCTGTGTGATTGATCATGAATGTCGTGCAATTTCCACTGGGAGACTGACTACCAAAACTGCACAAGGCATAGTGTTGTCTTAGGGGGTCTTGACCTAGGTTCATAGTTAGTTGCACCAAACAAATCCCTACGCTATTGGCCCTTTTAACACCAATTTGCAGTGCACGGACTCAAGTCTCACCCAAAGAAAAATGGGGAGATGCTAGAACCAAGTTTCCGCACCCAAAGATCAAAGTGATGTTCTTCTATGACCTAGATTTGCCTTGGTGTAGATCTTTAAGCCCATATGGCTTATCACTATCACTTCCTTCAATCAGTCTCTAGACCTCCACGAAGGTCTACGACTGGCTTTTACGGACTCTGAATAGGCAAGTTAGCTACTTACGTGCACCATAGATTACTCTTAGATCAATATTTACTCAAATCTACCTAAGTGTTCGATAACATTAGTAGAAAGTGTTATGATCTTCGCGTAATCTCCTAACATTAATTACATTTTGTTAGTTACATAGATCAAGTAAATTCATACATCAATGCATCATTATTTCATAAAGACATCATCCATGACATCATATATTGCAATCATACACAACAAAAGTAAAGAGCTAAAAAACAGGAATTTCTTCTATAATCTTCTTTATTGATCTTCAATATAGGTGTACAAACTCAATACTTCCCTACGCACTCAGCTGCAGGGGCTCACTCACTCACCTACGAACACTACTCTAGGACTTTGTGCACTCAGCTGCGAAGCCTTCCCCGCCCCCCCAAGACTATTTCTCTGCGCTAGACTCCTTCACTCGTACCCATAGACAAACTTTGTTTTCTTCTTCTTGTTGCCTTAGGCTCTCTAAGACACACCAATTTATACAATCCCATGTTCTAGGGACCATGGGTAGATCTTCGAAAAGATGACTCAAGCTTACATAACGGAGGGTAAAACCCTTTTTTGACTCCTAACTAGATACGTGCTCTGTGACCACAATTTGGGGAGACTTTACATCTTTTTACATCAAAACTTGGGCTTTTGCCCTAAAAATGACCTCAAGGGACCCCATCCCAACAGTACCCCAACACAAACTTCGTCACTCGCCCTCGAGTCACTCAGTTGGCGCAGTGATATTGTGCGAAGATCCCCCAACTCCATTTGCACAACTGCTACTTCAACGGTGCTCTGTGTGGCTGCCTTCTTCACTTGTTCCACCAGTTGCTCTGTGGTTGTTCCTTCACTCGCTCGCTTCATCTTCTGTCGCGTAAGATACAAGTTCACCAACTTGTGTTGTATGTTGGTCGAGATTAGGTAGGCTTCGGCCTAGGTGACCTTGGTGCCGTAGGCACACGCGTTAGAGCCTCTATGCTCACAACTTCTGGAGCCTCTCCTTCAGAGGAAACAGTTCCTCAGGTGCTTGCAGTCTCTCCTGGTCTTGACATGGTGCTACGAATAAATTGCTCGGTGTCCTTGGGTAGTTTATCAAATAGAGAGATTGGGACCAAATCCTCAAAAATCTTGCAATTCATAGGTGACAGACAACACAATGCAAAAGTTCAAAGGATGCAAAGTCTTCTTTGCTAGATGGCCACACATAATTTATAGGAGATTTTGAATTTGAATTTGACTGTTTCGCCAAATCCATCCATTAATGCTGAATTGGTGGTAAATCTCCAAATATTTCAGCCTTAAATCCTACCCCCTGTTGGGTTCAAATAAGGTGTCTCTTAGAACTCTTAAATCCCTCACATTAATTATGAACTTGGGTAAGTCTTTTTGTTTCAAGAGTGTACACAATATGTGCAAGTGATGTAAATTTTTTAATATATAGAGAGTAATGCTTTTAAAATAACTTATTGATTTCAATAAAAGAGTAAATGAATCAAACCATAAACGACCAACTTATAACTTCAAAGAAATGAACTTATTCAAACATCAAAACTCAATCTTAATCAAAACCAAACTCAACCTTATTCTAATTTCAATTACATCAACCAAGTGCATTGTAGCGATAACAAATCTCTTTCAGCTGAATCTAGACTTATGAAAAAAGTGACAAACCTGATTTAATAAATAACACTCTCTCTTTCAATTAACAAGAAATGATTTTTATCTAATAATTAAATCAATCTATGACATTAAATAATGAAATCAATCAACATAAATAAGAACTAATGCAATGGATACACAAACTCAATGTTGGTGAAATTAAATCAATCATAAAGATACAAAACAAAGTAATTAAACTTGCAGTAAAAGAAAGGTAAAAGTATGACAAAAGGAACAAAAATGAAATCCACCAGCGACCGGGCCCAAGCCACCAGTGATTACTACTTGATTACTTCAGACTATTCCGAATGAACAACAACATGAATTATATATTATTCATCAAATCCAAATGTCATTACAGCACGATGTCTCCTTCACAATAACATTCTATGTATTAAAATTACAATTGAGGTGAAAAGCGAAAAGTTCAGTCCCCCTATTCTATTTATTTTCCCCCTTTATAATCAAAGAGAAAAAGAGATAAATGTGATCCCTTAGGATCAGGAGATCTTGAGGAATTCACAACCAAATACTATTATTAGACAATCTTTCGTCTTGTGCTGATCCTCCTGATTTTCTTCTTGATTTGACCGCATAAGATGCGCGTTGTTTTCTCTATTTAGCCTTTGTTGTTCAATAGTTTGAACAACAACTGTTCCATTCACTAATTTCTACATAAAAAGCAACGAAAGTTAGTTTTGATAGCCAAATCGCATCAAAAGCAGTTTCATTCATTTTCTATCGAAATATTATCGAAACCTTATTACATCATGGCACAAATGCATAAAAAGGAGGAAAGAGATAGTGTAATCAAGAGTAAATTTATACCTGTTGCACAGCCCAACATACTCCCTTGCTTACCTTGTTTCACATCCTCATGAACATAAGTAGTTATTATGTAATGTAGTTAAAGAGTAAGCAGGAAAGCCTTTTTCTTTATCTAAACTAAAACCATACTTTTGTATTAAATCTGCAAAGGCTATCCCTTCACGACCTTTAGGCAACTCATAATTAGAATGATATCCTTCAGGTGGGTACCAAATAATAGGACTCCTAAATCGACATGTGACAAAATAGCTTGTGACAGCTTTAAAATTTCTGTAATTAAATGATCTTTTGTCCTTGACATTATTGGTTGGGACTGTCCATCTCTACTTGGATGCAAGCAAGGATCTTTCCTGAATGGATAAGAAATATGCTCTTGTTGTTTGCACAATTTCTTTATGTATATGCCCCAGAGTCTGAATTACTCTCTCCTGTTTCATGAGCCTCTTGTGTTTAACAAAAAGATGCAAGGGTTGAGTAGGCTCACTCCTTACCCACAAATCCAGTCTATGTTCTTTCCTTTGGAAGGTGTTATAAGCCTTGTACCACTTTAGTTGTTTTGCTACAAAAGAAATAAAGGCATGGAACTGAATGTCCCCAAAAAAAGGGCTAGGATTATTATACAACTCCCCTTCTAATAAAAAAATATGCAAATAAAATCACAGAGAAGTTGTTGGAGTTTTATCCCATGCTCCTTACAGCAATTTATAAATTCATCAGTTGTCTTTAATTCAACTGACTTGCCAGCCTTAACAGCTTTAATTTTCAATAGTAAATATCATTCCAATCAAACAGACCATAATTTGTGGCAAGAGACCTGCAAGATAATACATCATTGTATAAAGAGAAAATAGCATCGATCTGGCCCACAACCTTATCTAGCTTGGCTTTTACTTTCCTCTGCTTTTCTTCCTCCTGCCTGATCTTATCAAAAGTTTCATTATCAATTATGGTCAATTCTCTGCATTGTTTCTACAACTCCTGACACTTTTGCATAGGAACTTTCTCCTTCTGACATTGCGCTAAAGCAAGTTGGGCTTGTGCGAGCTCCTCTTGTAACTCTAAAAGAATATGATCACTGGATGATGCAACGTTACTGATTATTTCTTTTGTCTGGGTGATTTTGTTGTGAGAGGGTAAACCCTTGGTTTGAGTAGACTTATCTATCAATTCTATGTGAAAACCTGTTTATGTGACCACCGTTTGAGTAGAAATAGGTTCGGTCTGGGTTCCTATTACCCTACCTTCACATATTTCTGTTTGTGTGGTGATAGTGACTAACTTAGTAGTAGTGCTATGAGCTTCCCTATTTGCAGTCTCTTTCAATTTCTGACATAGCCACTTAACTGTCTTTTGAAGCTTTCGGTATTTCTTTCTCAGCTTCCTTAACTTTGTTTCGACTACTCGTTTCCTTTGAGGAGCATCCTTTATAGGAGCAGGTTTATCAATACCCTCTGTATCTAAAGGTTCCTGGTGCTCATCTTGGTTATGTTCCAATATAGTCGTGTCACTTGACTGGTTATCTGATTCATACATTATTTCTGTGTCCACTTCCTCTTCCTGGTGTGTAGCTTCTAGGGAAGACAAAATTTCTGTGTGACGAGAACCTTCTTAGGATTGAGCTTTGTCTACATTCTAGTCAAGTGATCCTCCAGGTTTCATATATGCATTCAAATCTTCAAGAACCTGGGCTATCCCTACCTCAAAGCCTTGCAAGAAATTATCTTGGGGCCTCATAGGTGGTGTTTGAGAAGGCCCTGCTTCATTTTTTTGTTTCATCATCATTTTGAAAAGAATGTTGTGTTTCCCGTTGTTCTGGGTCAGAATTGTATTCTTCCTCGGGTTTTGATTTAGAATTAGGTTCTTCCTCATGCTCTGGTTCAGAATTGGGTTCCTTCTCCTATTCAGGTTCAGAGTTAGGTTCCTCCTCCTGTTCCTGTTTAGAATTAGGTTCTTCCTCTTGTTCTACTTCAAAATTACCTTCTTCCTCTGGTTCTCGTTTAGAGTCCTGTACGGTAATTGGACTAGATGGTTCTATCAGCTGTTTAGTGCTACCATGAGGATCTACGAAATTCCTTCTAATTGGGTGTAACCTCACTAAATGCCTGCACTTGTGGGATCCTATTGTTGTAGGAGTAGTTCATTTCCTCTTTGGAACAGGGTTATGCTATTAAATTTCCATGGTTGTAGGGTTTTGGACTATAGGGTTTGTCCGTATCTATAGCGGCACTATAAAATTATCCCAAATTAAATTTTGTTGGGGAAGACTATGACTAACAATTAGTCTGATCAAACCATGATGATTAACTATGATCTCAGGATGTCTAGCCCATCTTATTCTATCAGTCGTGTCACGCAATAATGAATTTAAGAAAAATGGTAAATTGACAGTAAGCTTCTACTTTAAAACGGCTAAGAGTTTAAGTTTTCGTGGTGTTACCACATCCCGTCGACCATCACAGGTGATGTAATTCTGGACAACACTTGCCAATTTGTGCCA
Source organism: Pinus taeda (assembly GCA_000404065.3). Taxonomy (NCBI): domain Eukaryota; kingdom Viridiplantae; phylum Streptophyta; class Pinopsida; order Pinales; family Pinaceae; genus Pinus; species Pinus taeda. Next base: position 21,798 of record APFE031357828.1, read on the forward strand.
TGGTTCTCCCAAAGAGGATGGTTGAATGCCATTGCCTTTTCATTTTAATTCCTCGCTTGAATCTCTGAAAATCTCCACTGCATTATGCAACATTATGTGCTTTTTAGGCCATACTTCTCCTTCTTCGAACAACCCAAAAACTTCAGAGCTATCACAGCCTCTGATACTATTATCCTTACACCTTTTACTGTGGACTTCCCTTCTTGTAAGTGTTGTAAAATCTCAATCGTAGTTTCTTTGCTAAGGGCCTGAAGTCTAGTGAAATATGATATCCATCCTGCACACACCAAAATTTCCCTGGCTCTGTCAGAAATATCCAACACTAAGAATTCTCGCCAAACTAATTTTCTACCCATAATGCTCAGATCTTCGAATATTCGCCCTATAATTTCAAATATTAACACAACATAAAAACACAACAGATAACAACAATTGCTTTGGTAAAAATGGAACAACAAATAGACATAAGAACTAAATTCCATAATTTCAAGCAAAATTTCGATGATAATTAATAATATTACTTCTCGGAATATCATACTACCACATGTCATTTGATCATGGGATATCATAGCAACATATCAAGTTCAATAAGCGGAATAAATATAGCGCATGCAAAGGCATAATGGAAATCCTTCCCCCTCCTTAAAAAGAGATGTCGCCTATGATCAAGTCGGCACAGAAAGGGATGTTCTGATAGCAAGGCAAGGAAGTGAACAATATGGTAGTAAATGAAATAGAGTACGCATGTCAATGATAAAACAACAAGAGGTATGGTTATAATGAGAGCAGAGTGTGTAAATATAGTTATGAATAAGAGATAGGATGCTTTGAATTGATGATAAGTTATGCGACAAAGAAAAGGACAAAAATATGCCAAAAAGGTACTCTGTTGATAGTATTCTAGCCAAGAATGATACGATTGATAGAAAGACAGTATCTCATGCATAAAGGTTCTAAACAGGGAAAAATTAAGGAAATAATTTCTTCGATAAAAGAAAGAAACAGAGGAGGGTATTATAGTGATAATTGATGATAAGATATAACTTCAATACCATAAGTAGAGCATCTGCTGCCAGCAGGCGTCCATAGCCTCAGCAGGCTTTCTTTTTAACCCATATGATCCAGGATCCTCAATTTATAAATAGATAATTCTAATGTTGTTCTATAGGAAAGATCAATGTGGTAGCATGGTAACCAGATGACCACATTGCCATTCACTGGGATGTAGCAAACGTGATCAGACTAGCTCGTGATGAGACCTCCTATTCTAAGGACAACCTTATGAACATGGTAGGCTGGCTCGTAATGAGACCCCCTATCCTCCACTTGAAAACAAAATTTTTCTGTTATTACACATTTTTATGATAAATAGAGGGAGGCTCAATACTCATTAAGAGCAGGGATGGTGGAAGAAGTTGAATATGTCAATAGAAAAAGTATACCCATAGTCTTATTTGTTATAAACAGAGAAGATTATAACCAGGAAGGGTGGAACCCGCATGGTGTTAAGATGATCAATCGGTATCATGTACAACAGAAAATGATGTAGTAAAGTGGTATATAAATAATTGTGTCCCTTTTCTTGAAAAGAATCTATCATCAAGAGGTTGTCCTGTTAAAGATCATAACATTAATGATGCTAAATTCCTTCATTAGAATCCATAAATTCTTGTCCTCAAAAAATTAGTGTACTTCATGCCATGAAAAGAATACAAACTGAAAAACAAAAGAAAAATGGGGTTGGGGTAAGCGAAGAGTAATCACACAAAAGAAAGAAAAAAATTGTTGTTTAATTGGGTTGAACAACGGCTGTTCAAAATATTGAACAACAACTATTCAATTAAATGGTCAACAAACAACGCAAAAAGAAAAAGAGGTGTTGTTCACTAGATTGAGCAACAGTTGTTCAATTAAATGAACATCAAAACACACAAAAAGAAAAGAAGTGCTATTTAATAGATTGAACAACAACTATTCAATAGATTGAATAGTGGCTCTTCAATGAAATGAACAGCAAGCACGCAAAACAAAAAGAAATGTTGTTCAATAGATTGAACAGCAAACACGCAAAACAAAAAGAAATATTGTTCAATAGATTGAACAACAAACACGCAAAATGAAAAGAAGTGTTGTTCAATAGATTGAACAATAATTGTTAAATTAAATGAACAACAAACACACAAAATGAAAAGAAGTGTTGTTCAATAGATTGAACAAAAGCCGTTCAATAGATTGAACATCCGCTATTCAATTAAATGAACAACAAAAAAATGGGAAGGAAGAAAGTGTTGTTCAATAGATTGAACAGAAGCTATTAAATAAATTGAATAGCAAAACAAGTAGAGAAAAAGAAAAAGAACATCAAATCAACAATCATATTTACATATTTTATAGAGAGGAAGTAAATTTTATAAATATGAAGATGCCGAAGGATTGCCTTCTGCAGCTAAAAATTGCATGGTGGGGTACTCACATATCTGCCAATAGAAAGATTCTCTGGTGAGTGGTTTTTTGTAGAGGCGCAGTCGATGCCCATTTTCTTTAAAAGAAGAAACAGACCCATCAATGGTGGCTGGTGTAAGAGTGCCATTGTCATGCACTTTCTTTATTTCATAGGGGCCTAACCACCTAGTCTGCAGTTTGCCAGGGAAGTCTTGAAACCTGGAGTCATAGAGAAGTGCCCAGTTGCCCTCATGAAATGTCTTTTTATTAATCAGGGCATCGTTCCATTTGGCTCTTTGTTTTTCAATTAGTGCGGTATGTTATAGAGCTAGTAGGTGAATTTCATCTAATTCGTTCATCTGTTATAACCTATTAACTTGGGCTTCAGTTAAATCTAGTCCCACTTCGTGGGCTATCCTTAGCGTTTGTATTTAAAATTCTATGGGAAATATGGGTTCCTTACCAAATACCAGTTGATACGGAGAGTATCCAGTAGTGTTTCTCCAAGTTGTGTGATATGCCCACAAGGCCTTTGGCAATCGAGCAATCCAGTCTCTTCGATGTGATGTGGCTGTATTTGTTAGAATAACTTCGATAACTTTGTTGGTGCTCCCCACTTGCTTGTTCGCCTACGGGTGATATGGAGAAGTAAATTTGTGTGTGATGTGATGATTCTTCCGTGTAGCAGTGATCTTGTGGCCCATGAATTGTGGCCCCCCATCAGTAATTACTTCTCTGGGTAATCCATACCACACAAAAATTTCAAAAAGAAAATTAATAACAGTTTCCTCTGTTGCTCTTGGTAATGCTACTACTTCTGCCCACTTACTTACGTATTCTATTGCAACCAGTATATATGGTTTCTGGTTGGATGATGGTTTGATTGGCCCAATGAAATATAATGCCCAATGCTCAAAGGGTTCTATCACCAGTTGTGGATGTAGGGGCATCTCATCATATTGGCCAAGGTGGCCCATCCTTTGGAAACTATCACATGTCTGGACAAATTTCTTAGCATCTTTAAAAATAGTGGGCCAGTAGTAGCCCATTTGTAGAATTTTATATCCAGTTTTGCGATCTACAAAGTGTCCACCACAAGGTCCATCATGAAAGGCTTTTAAGATATCATAAATTTCATCTTCCTTGTTGCACCTGCGGATGTGCATATCAACTTTCGTGTGGAAAAGGTATCCTCCAATCCAGGAGAAACGAGTGCTACGATGCACAATCAATTTCCTTTCTCTTGGTGTCAGATGTTTGGGAAATTTTCCGACTGCTAGGTAATTAGCCACATTCGCATACCATGGTGTTTTTATGGCCACAACAAACAAATTTTCATTTGGGAACTGATCCTCCACTACCACTGTATTGTCTGTTCTTGGCACTCGAGAGACGAAGTTTTCCACGAGGTTCTCCTTCCCTAGATGATCCCTTATAGTTATGTCAAATTCCTGCAAAATTAGTAACCAGCCAGTCGCTCTTCCATTTTTAATGGGTTTATTGGCTAAGTATTTAATAGTAGAGTGATCAGTATACAAAACTACAGGGTATCCACTTATATAGTGTCTAAATTTGTTGATAGCATAAATAATAGCTGGAAACTCCTTTTCTATTACTTTGTAATTTAACTCAGCAGGAGTTAAGTTTTTGCTGATGTAATATATAGCGTAGGGTTTCTTGTCTTCTTCTTGGCAATGAACCACTCCAATAGCTGTATCTAATGCATCTGATGAAATCTAGAAGGGTATATCCCAATTCGGGCCTCGTAATACTGGTGTTGTTGATACTAACTGTTTCAACCCTACGAAGGCAATGTCACATTTATCAGTCCATATAAAATCAAAATTTCCTGTCAAGGCATATAATGGTGCAACAATTTGTGAAAAGTTCTTTATAAATCTATGATAATATCCAGTAATTCCCATAAAACTACGTACCTCTATTTGAGTGCAGGGAGTAGCTAACAAGACAATTACCTGTATCTTTGTTGGATCTACCTGAATTCCAGCTGTTAAAATGTAATGACCCATAATCAGGCCTTCTGTCATCATCATATGACATTTCTCATGACTTAAGCAAAGTCTAGTAGCAATACACCATTCTAGGACTTTCTCCAATGTCTGTAATGCCTTATCAAAGTCATCCCCGTAGGGTGTAAAATCGTCCATGTACACTTCCGATCCCTCACTTATCAAGTCTAAAAAAATACTAAGTATGGCTCTTTCGAATGTGGCAGGTGTGTTGCGCAATCTAAAAGGAAATACCCTATAAGCAAATGTTCCCCAAGTGCAGGTGAAAGTAGTTTTATCCTGGTCTTCAGGGGCAATTTGAATTTGTCTGTAGCCACTGAAGCCATCGAGGAAAGAGAAGAACTTCTTTCCTGCCAATGTATCTAGGACCTAGTCAATAAATAGAAGGGGAAAATGGTATTTTTGCGTTGCTTTGTTGAGTTCTCTATAGTAAACACATATCCGCCATTTTCCATTCTTTTTGGGGACAACTACTAATGGAGAAACCCATTTACTGTCAGATATAGGATAAATAAAATTTACATCTAACATTTTTTTAAGTTCTTCTTTCACAACATCCTTTAGATGAGGATTTAATCTACATTATAGCTATCAAATGGGTCTTGTATATTATCAAGTGTAGATGTGGTGCATGCATAATTGAGGGTCAATCCCTTTCATGTCTGGGTAATCCCATGCAAAAGCCCCTTTGTATTGCCTAAGAACTTGGATGAGTCTTTACTACTGGTCATCACTCAGATTACTGTTAATATTCAGGATTTTCCCTAGATCGATTTCAATAGGATTGCTATTATAGACAGTGGTTGCTGGTATTGGTTGATTATTGATGTCTCTCAAGGAATCTTCTTCACTATCATTATCAAGGGCTAGTTTGATCATGTGACATTTCAAATTAGACACTACAACAAGGTGATTGATAAAGATGTTAATGATATCATATTTTGTTTGGTTTTTGAATTCAAGCACATTTGCAACAGTCAACGATGAACGAATATTTTCTATTAAATTTGTTACAAGTTGTTTCCTAGTTTTTACAATGATTAGGCTTGGCTGAGTAGGCAGCTATAAAGCTAGATTATTTACATCACTTCCTCTCTTTATGTTCATACTTCTTGTTCGACAGCCTATGTAAGCATCACATGTTACTATCCAAGGCCTTCCTAGTATTAAGGGATGTCCATCTAGTCAGTTTCTAGGGTTGATAATCAAGAAATCTATCGGATATTTCCAACTGTCCACAGAGACCATCACATCCTGTAATATTCCTTCTGGCTTAATGACTAATCGGTTGGAAAGTTCCAGCAAGGTAGTGGTTGGTTCTAAGGTTGTGATGCCAAGCATTTCACAAGTTTTTGTTGTGAGAATGTTGATGGCTACCCCTAAGTCGACTAAAGCATTGGGAAAAGAGCAACAATTTATTTGGACTGTGACAATGGGATTCCCAAGGTCTTCGTATTTTACAGGCATCTCTTTCCTTAGTAATAAATCAAATAAAGTTCCGATGACATAGACAGTTGGTGTTATTTTTGTTTTCTTCATAGACTTCTTTGCACACAATTCTTTGATGGTTTTAGCATATATCAGAATGTCTTGAATGGCCTATAGGAGGGGTATTTTTATATAGGGATTTTTGAGTTCACCCAGAAGATAAAAGTTAGGATATTCAATAGGTCGAGGTATTATCAATGTTTCTAGGAATGGGGGAGAAGTAATTATAATTTTCTCAGGGTATTTCTACCTGACTGTATCTTCTCCCTGATTTGTTTACTGGTTTTCTACAGTCAAAGGATTATTCGGATATGTTTCTTTAACTTTAGGTTGCAGATTTTTTTCCTCATCTAGAGAAATTACGTGTCCAGATCTTATAGTAAGTTCATTACATTCTCTCGTCTTAACTTCAGGGCCCAAACTCTCCATAATTTGTATTGACTCAATTGGTATGTTGTCAAGATTTGGATTTGGTTGAGCTGGGAGTTGCGACCGTATATTAGGTTGAGGATTTTTCTACAATGTGTAAGGTGCTGGCAAGGTTGGTTGAGGCAAAGGAACTGTTCCCATAGGCTGGCTTGCGGATCATCACCAATTCGGTTGCAAATTCTACTTTTTTGAGGTAGAAGGATACCATTGAGAGGAATAAGGGTTGTTCTGCTAGAATGGTGGAGGGAAAGAGGGGTTTGGCCAATTATTGTTTTGATTTGATTGGTTGGGCCATGATGGCATAGAAAATTCTTGAGGTGGCCAAGTAGAGAAAGGTGGCTGGTTCTGCCATGCTGCCCCTAGATACTGCTGAGAAACGAGGAAGGAAAGAACGAAGAGGGTTTTGTAGGCATACCTATCAGACGTGCTTTCCATTGACGACACTAGTTCATCAGATATACTAGCTCCACTTCCTCCTCTGCTTCCTTGAAAACTGCTTTTAATCCAGGAAGTGATGGACAACCTTCCATAGCATGATCCTTAGTGCAAATGGCACATGTTTGTATCATATCTAGTGGAAATTCTCTATGATTGTGTTTATTTTTGTAACATGGACAGATAATAGCTAGGTTTTGTTCTGCTAAGGCATATTTTTGTTTGGCTTGCATGGTTTCCAATTGTGTTGTCAGGGTCCCCAAGATATCAATCTTGAAATCTTCCAGCAGGTTTCTGATTTCCACTCATGTAATGCTTCCTTATGAGGATTTGTTATCTCTGGTAATCGCATCACACGTAGCTAGTTTCAACCTTGTACTGCCTCTGGAACACCTGATGCACAATTGTACAATATTTTCATAATCCTCTTGATAAATATCACCCTTCCCTATTAAATTTAATGTTTCTACCCGTTGGTCTTTCATACCTTTGATCATCGTAGTTTTAAGAACTTAAGGAGGCAAATTTGCATAAGGAGATCTTTGCAGATTATATTGAAAATGTTCTACATATCCTTCAAGGGTCTCGTTAGTATTAGGTACCATTTGAAAATTTTCATCCTTCAGTTCTCTAGTTTGGCAAAAATCTTGGTATTTTTTTAAAAATCTTGTTTTCATTTGATCCCAATCATTAATGGTACCTCCACCAAGCCCCATAAACCAACACAAAGTTGCTCCCTTCAGAGTAGAGGGGAATAGCTTTAGCTTCTGGGGGTCAGTAGTGTAATCATATCCCTTACATAAAACATCGAACTCGAAAATGAATGCATCAGGATCCTCTGAAGTTAACCCATGAAAGGTATGAATATTATGTAGTGGTATAGCTTTCATGGGAGCATTGATAGTTGTATCAACAATAGGGTATTGTAATGTAGAGATCCAAGGCTGTTGCTGATTATGAGCCATTTGGTCAAAAATATGCCAATATCCTTCAGGGATTTCTGGGGCTGGAGATCTGTTCTTGGGGGAGTCAAAAGAGACTTTTAAAATGATTTTAATAGCACTACCTTGGTCCAGAATACTTGGTGTCCTTTGTTCAACTACTACTTCAGGAGATTTGGGTTCTGATGAATTAATCTTCTCAATGCTACTTGTTTCTCCTTAGCCTTCATGAAGATTGAAAAAATTCCCTTCTTGTAAAGGGCTAAATTGCAATTTTTTAGTGTTCTAAAAACTCTAATAAGACCCTTTAGTCTTGCTTTGAATCTCAGCTTCAGCTACAGACGGTGATCTTGCGGCCTGAAGGGTTACAACATGATTTCTTGTAGAAACGATTTGGGGTCCTACTAATGACTAAGAACCAAATTTCCTTATGGTTTCTTCAATGAAGATTGATTGTCCAAGGGGCACCGATCCCTTAGATGTTTTAGATCTGGGCGGAGAAATTAAATCATTTTCTACTCATTTCTTCTTAGTCATTCACACAGAAATTCAAACATTTATTTCTACTTTAATTCCTACGCAATTTTGCTAAAAAGAGGGTGTGGAAGCAAGCACTTTACTTACTCATATGCAGGTTCTTACCTTTTGTTTTTAATACCGAGTCCTTTCACAACAAATAAATATCAAACATTTATTCCTACAGAATTGTGCTGAAAAGTGGGCGAGGGAGAAAGAACTTTACTTACTCCTACGTAGGTTCTTACCTTCCATTTTTAACACCAAGTTCTTTTAAAGCACACAAACATAAAATAAACATCACCTTCTATGAAATGGAAACACTCTTCTCGACAACGGCGCCAAAATGTTGGGCGCAAATAAGGTGTCTTTTAGAACTCTTAAATGCGTCACATTAATTATCAACCTGGGTAAGTATTTTTGTTTCAATAGTGTACACAATATGTGCAAGTGATGTAAATCATTGAATCTATAGAGAGTAATGTTTTAAAATAACTTATTGATTCCAATACAAGAGTAAACGGATCAAACCATAAACTACCAACTTGTAACTTCAAAGAAATTAACCTATTAAAACATTAAAACTCAATCTTAATCAAAACCAAACTTAACCTTAATATAATTGCAATTACATCAACTGAGTGCACTGTAGGGATAACAGAGCTCTTTCAGCTGAGTCTAGACTTATGCATAAAAGTGATAAACCTAATTTAATAAATAACACTCTAGCTTTCAATTAACAAGAAATGATTCTTATCTAATAATTAAATCAATCTATGACATTAAATAAATGAAACCAATAAATAGAAATAAGAACTAATGTAATGGATACACAAAATCAATGCTGGTGAAAGTAAATCAATTGTAGAGCTACAAAACAGAGTAATTAAACTTGCAGTAAAAGAAAGATAAAAGTATGACATAGGGAACAACAGTGAAATCCACCAGTGACCGGGCCCAAGCCGCCAGTGATTACTACTTGATTACTTCAAACTATTGTGAATGAAAAACAACATGAATTATATACTATTAATCAAATCCAAATGTCATTACAGCGTGATGTCTCCTTCAGAATAACATTCTGTGTATTAAAATTACAACTGAGGTGAAAAGTGAAAAGTTCATTCCCCCTATTTTATTCACTTTCCCCTTTATAATCAAAGAGAAAAAGAGATAAATCTGATTCCTCGGGATTAGGAGATCCTGAGGAATTTGCAACCAAATACTATTATCAGACAATCTTTCATCTTGCGATGATCCTCCAAATTCGCTTATTGATTTGACCACACAAGACGTGCGTTGTTTTCTCTATTTAGCCTTTGTTGTTCAATATTTTGAATAGTAGTTGTTCCATTCACTAATTTCCACATAAAAATCAACAAAAGTTAGTTTTGACAACCAAATCACATCAAAAGTAGTTTCATTCATCTTCTATCGAAAGCTTATCAAAACCTTATTACATCATGGCACAAATGCATAAAAAGGAGGAAAGAGATAGTGTAATCAAGAGTAAATTTATACCTGTTGCATGACCCAACACCCGTCACTCCTCTTAACCATCTCCTAGTCATCAAATCGTGAATAGTGACCCTAACGGTCCATTTCTGGTTGTGCTGCACGGTATCTCTCCCCATAGAATAACTCCCTTTGCACGGTCCTTGATATAGTGACATCACCCTTTTCCGTGCAGCTCCACTGTCCCAGAGTCCCCAAAACTAAGCAGTGTAGTTTATAGTCTTGCGCTCCCTTGCACCTTCTTGGAACACTAAGACTATGCTACCATCATGTAGTCATTGAGCCATATATCGTGCATATGGCTTCAACTGGCTCCCATTCACTTTTCCCATGAAAGGTTCTCCATTCAGCTTTGCGAGCTGAACCGCGCCCCCATCTCTGATTTCTTTGATGACATATGATCCCAACCAGTGTATTTGAAACTTTACTGGAAATTTAGTGAAGTTACTATCATATAATAAAACCAAGTCATTTACCTTGAATGTGCGCAGCTTGATGTGTCGATCGTACCATGCCTTTTCACGTTCCTTTTGTAATTGCTGATGAAATCCAACCAAGAATCTGTCCGTTTCGAGCTCCATCAACTATACGAGTCAGTCTTCTAGGGCTCCATGGTCCACCATCCCTGTGAAGGTTGCTATGTGTAAACTAGGTATGATATAATCCATAGGCATCATAGCTTCTTTGCCGTAGACCAACCGGAAGGGTGTCTGACTTGTTAGTTTTTTTCAAGTAGTCCTATATGCCCATAATACTGCCAGTACGTGCATGTCCCAATCATTCCACCATCGTTGCAAATATTTGTTAGTGCATTCTACAATATCTTATTGAAAGCCTCCACTGTTCTATTAGCTTGAGGATGATATGGCTTAATTTTTTGATGATACACCTGGAACTCTTCTGTCAGCATGCTGATCGTTTCATTAAGGAAATTCGTACCATGATCACTCATCAATACGTTTGGGCAATCAAACCTTGTTAACACATATTCAAACAAGAATTTTCTTGTTGTTTCCCCTATATAGTCCTTAACATAATGTGCCTCCACCCATTTTGTCAAATATTCTATCACGGTGATGATATAGCGTGCTCCTGTCTTCTTTCCTAGGGGCTGAATTGGTACTACAAAGTCAATAGCCCATTTCTAAAATGGATGTAACGATACTTGAGGATTAAAAGGCATCTCATCCCTTCGTGATGGTCTACTCATTCTCTAACATGCATCGCATGCCCTATAATAGGCTTTATAATCTTTATGTAGCATAGGCCACCACAACCCAGTGGGAAAAATATTATGCATTGTTGCTTTTCCTACATAATGTCCTCTCACAACTCCTCCATGAGATTCAACAAGGATGCTATTTCATTCAAAGTTAGTCACATATCATCGGCATATATCATCTGATCCCATCTTATACAAATTCCTGACACTTACTAAGAAGTCTATTGTGCACACTACTAACTCCCTCTTCTTCTGACTAGTGTATCCTTCTGGAGTCGTCCCTATAGTAAAAAAGTGAATAATATCTGCAAAATAGTTGTCTACTATGCGCATTGCGAAGAGTTTCACATCAGCTAGCCCTTCCTCCAAATTAGTGGGTTCCTCACCTGTTTCAATCCGCGACAAGTGGTTAGGTCCTGTATTCAACCTTCTTGGCTTGACAATTACCTCAAAGTCATATTCTTGAAATAGCAACAACCATCTCCATATCTTCCCCCCCCCCCCAACACAGGCTTATTAACTAGGTACATCAAATCAGAGTGGTTTGTGTACATCTTAAAATGTCTGCCCAATAAATAGTGCCTTAACTTTTGGAGTGCATATACCATAGAAAATCCCTCATGCTCTGTCGTTGAGTATTTATTCTCCACCTTTGACAACTTTCTACTTGCAAATGCTATAGGTTGATCCATCTCTTCTTCGCCAACCTGTGTCAGCACTACTCCCAACGGCATACACGAGGCATCAACTTGCACATGGAATTCCTTCTTCCAATCCGAGAAGACCAAGATCGATATGATGACCATCTTTTCCTTCAAGACATCCAGACTGTGCTAACATTCTTCATCCCAGCAAAATGTAGTGTCCTTCTTCAACATCTTTTCCATGGAGGCGGTGATCTGGGCATAAGATTTGATGAAATTTTGATAATATCCAGTATGGCCTAGAATTGCGTGTAATTGTTTGACACTCCTCAGGGCTTCCAAATTTATTATTACTGTGATCTTTGCAGGGTCCACCATTAGGGTCAACGCGATTTGATATATTCAACAGCTATCCAACATTAATCGTAGACTCACTACATGGTGCTTTACCAACCCAAACACTATCGAGTCATCAAAATATATCTTCAATAATTTGTGAATAAACTCTTTAAACTACGCAATGACTACACGAGATAATATCACTCGTCCATTCTTGACACCGAATGGCATCACCATACACTGGAAACAACCCCATTCCATTGTGAAGGTTGTCTTACTCCTATCTTCTGACATGATCTTAATCTGATGGTACCCAAAGAACCCATCAGTGAATGAGTAGGCCTCCTACCCTCAAACATTGTCCAGTACCTCATTGGTAAACAGTGTCGGGAAAGGATCATGGATGCGGGCATGGTTAAGCTTTCTTGGTTCTACACAAATCCTTAACTCTCCCTTATGCTTCTTTTCCTGAAATATTATTGGGCTCACCCAATCAGATTCCTCCACTTGTTCAATAATACCTACCTCAAGCATCTTGTCCAATTCCCGGAAGACATTTTCCTTGTATTTGGAATTAAGGCAATATGGGCTCTGCTTAATGGGCTTCGCGTCTAGTTTCAAAGTTATTTTCATCACTCCCAAATCGCCTATGATGCCTTTTAAGTCCAAAAATTTTGTTGGAAACAAGTCTTGATACTCGTAAGTAGCTCATCAACTTTATCTATCGTGGCATCATCTGAGTAATCCCCAATCTTCGCAAATTTAGGCTCCACTTCAATACCAATGTTTACCTACCTAGTTTTCAGCGGCGCGGTGATATCCTGGTTCTCTATCTGCAAACCTTCAACCTCATGGTGGCCCTCCACTTTTGGGATATTGATATTTCATGTATCCTCATCCTCTCCTTCAATGGTCATATTATAGCATTCCAATGCATGTCACAGCTGGGTGCTCCAATTTGCTTGAGCCAATTCCAAAGGATCCTATAAATTCATAAGATAATTTCCTTAACCTCCTACAACCCATCATCAATGCTTTCAAACCCACCTTTAGAGCTAAAGGTCATCAAGGATCCGTCTCTTAAGATATCCCACTTTGTGGTGTTGTGGTGGAGCTCTCTTTCCAAATACCAATTCATAGGGATTATGTCTAGAGTGTGGCAGAATAAATGCACCAATTCTAGCTGTGGGTCTGTTCCATACACTTTAGTCCATCTTTTTAAATGATTGCGTGAATCATTCCTCCCATCTTATTTCTCAGTTAACCATACTTTAGGATGAACAAATCACATCCTCATCATCCTCCTGTAATCAGGCCACTCCTCAAAATTGTCTTTATGCGTACCCCACCATTGAACGGGCGTAGCACGTAGTGCCAAATCCAGCGCCTAAAAGTGCTGATCCTTAGGAAATTCTCTTTCAAAAGCATCCAAAAATTTATCTAAGTTAGTTAAACCATTTTAATACGATAAATTTCTTACCTCCGATGACACAACACAATGATTTGGTCATCATATTGTAGCATAGTGTGGATAATTTGTGCAACCTATTTTTCCAATGTTCCAACTCTGCATCTGAATCCAAGGTATAGGAAATTTCTCGGTCCCATGAAATCCATCCATTAGCCATTGGATTAACCCAATCTTTGTCTTGCGTGTTAATTTTGTAGATTTGGTCAAAATCATTGTCACTTTCCTCATAGTCACGGACCGATTGGGTATAGTGTGGTCCTTCTATAGGGTCCAATGATACTACAATGCAGAGCAATTTTCTTTCAAATGACATCATCTGCTTCTTCAAGCTGATGACCCCATTCATATCAATAGCCCAATCTATTCCAAGAAGCACGGGGTATGGATTTCAGTGATCAACAATTTCTATCACTTCAAAATCAGCTAGCGAGCTCGCACCTTCTATATTTAAGGTAACTTCCTGCAATCGTCCCATAGGGATAACTTCTGCTGGTTCACCATCCTCAGTTGAATCAAAGACCATTGTAGCATAGATCTCCCCATTCTCTCCCAGGTCTTCTTAGGCAATACATTCATGTCAAACCTGAAATCCAAAATAACTTGGTCCATCGCATAGTCTCCTATTTGTGTGGTAAGCCTCATCTCGCACCATATTCTCGCCTTATGGTTACCAATATTTCCAACTATGTGGGGTCCATTAAGAGCGTTATCCTTACTGGCACACTTTTTGATCAATTCCTCTAGTCATTTCATAGCCTTGCTATCACACAGTTGTTTCATACAAGTGTCCAAGAAGGTTGTAAGCACATAGGGGTCAACCTATGTATGTGCGCTGGTGTCTGGCAGTTTGTTCTGACTCCTTGAGGTAGAGGCTTCAGCAAAGATTTTCTTTGCTTCCATGAATGTTTCCTTCACACGCTCTAGATCGAAAGCAGTTGCCTTCTCTGAGGCCTTGTGGAGCCATCCACCTTCTTCAAGCTATTTTCCCTTATTGTCACTAGTCGTGATCCCGCTTCGCAGCACGATATTCACATTCGGGTCCTCTTCGCAGGGCTCACCCTCATCATTGGTAAGTTCTAGGTAGAATGTTGAGGCTATGCCTTCTTCTCCTACATCTTGGCCATCAGCATAAGACATTCTTCGATTGTGTGGTCAAACTGAGAACAATATTGACATGATAGGTGTGTCTGATTCGTACACTCTCACGCATAGTGTCCTAGCATTTTGCAATTATAGCAAATGACCTACCCATGACCTCTACCAGGTCCTCCTCCTCCTCAGCCTCATCTGCATCCTTGATATCCTTCATGCGCTCCCCCAACACCCTGATCCAGAGGCCAAGTTACCACTTTCATTTGATACGTAGCTTTCCTTTCCATCATTAATTCATAGCTTTGATAGTGGCACTCATCGTGGCCTTCCGATTTGCAAAAATCGCAGAACAATTGTTATGGTGTCTGTACATGATTTCTGACCACTTGAAAAATAGTGCACCATAGAGCAGGCCCCATACTTGGTCCTGTTAGAGCTTCCTGCCTCAGGGGCATCAACCCTCCCATGAGATATAATTCGCGAAGACAGGGCAATGATCCTTATCATGCCCCTAGCTCTTGCATTTGAGGCACTAGACTTCTTCGTGCACCTTTGTTCTAACTTCTTTTGTTTTTTTCAAGCTCTGCAATTCCAAGCAAAGGTTTTGCAATTGTGAATTAATTTTTTGGACTTCCAAAGACACATCCTGAATAGGTGTCTCATGCAATCTCATCGTGATTTCTAGAACTTCCGCCTAAGTTCTTATATTTTTCTGCGATAAAGCAATCCTTAGGTGGGGTAGGAGCGTGGATATAAACCAATTGCATTGTTGACTATTTGTGAGATTCATATTAGCTTCGTGGATCCCACACTTCAGTCTTTGATCTATCCCCCAAGGCATTTCACCGAGCCTCATCATGATTTCCTTAAATCTAATTACCGATTGCAAGGCAGACTTAGGCTTATCGAATTCTTTGTTCAAAGCGATCTGAGTATTTTCTAATGACAACAATGGATTATCAGTGCAGTAATTAATGTGCCATGTTAGCGCACAACCCTGTAGAGTGCTAACCAGCTATGCCTTTTTTAGATTATCATCCGTAATTTGTTGTGTTGTCCACACAGCCTTCGCAACAAACCAAAACTGATCTGGATCCTCACTTCCCAAGCCCTTGAAAACTAGAAACATCATTGTATTTGACATGTTTATTGATGGAGGTGGTGGTGATGGTGTGAGCGAAGGTGTATGTTATGGAGGTTAAGGTGCCGGTGGTGTGGATGGATGAGGTAGTCGTGGAAAACCCTACCTTGTCAACTGGATAGTGCTCTGCGATGAAGCTTGTGTTGCTCCCTTGTCATCAGTCATAGGAGGTTCAATCAACGGGCTATATTCTAGGCTTGTTCTTCCACTATCCCTAAAGAGCTTCCCACTTCGCGTAGCTCCAAACATTAAGGCAATGGCATAACCCATTGCTCACACAACAACATCTTAATCCAAGTATTCAAATATCTGAGATAATTACCTCATTGTCCTTTGAAGAAACATTCCTCTGCTTCATTGTAACTGACTGAGGTGTTGACCACAAAATCTGTAACAAATCCTCCTATAACTCGATCAAGCCAATGGTCAACAAGGCATGTGATCTTATCTTCAGAAGCTTCCAGCGTTCGGATTAATTATGGGATCCACACTATTGGACCATCAAGATTCCACCTTCCTTGGTCATCTACCAATTTAACTATCCACTCATATGGCTCAATCGGGAAGGTGTAGAAGAAAATTTCATGTATTTATGTGTACAAATATATGTCTAACAACTATTCTTTTGTTAGGCGTGGATTCATGTTCTCATGTGCTATGAATTCGTGGATTTTTCTATCCAAACACTTCTCAATTTCCTTCTTGGTCAGATTCCATTGATGTGACATCACAGATCTCTTTATGCAGATCCCCATCCCGATAATGGAACCATTTGTTGGCTTAGGGGGTCCTGACCCAGGTTCAGAGTTACTTGCACCAAACAAATCCCTACACTGCTAGTGCGGACTGAAGTCTTACCCGACGCAGTATGGGGGGATGCTGGAACCAAGTTTCCGCACCCAGAGATCAGTGTGATGTCCTTCTGTGACCTAGATCTACCTTCGCGTAGATATTTAAGCCCTTATGGATTATCATTGTAGCTTCCTTCGATTGGCCTCTAGACCTCAACGAAGGTCTACGACTGGCTTTTGCAAACTTTGACCAAGTGACTTAGCTACTTACGCACACCATAGATTACTCTTAGATCAATATTTACTCAGATCTATCTAAATGTTTAATAACTTTAGTAGAAAGTGTTATGATCTTCATGTAATCCCTTAACATTAATTGTGTTCAGTTAGTTACACAGATCAAGTAAATCCATGCATCAATGCATCATTATTTCATAAAGACATCATTCATCACATCATATATCGCAATCATACACAATAGATGTAAATAGCTAAACATAATAATTTATGTAATAATATTCTTTATTGATCTTCAATATAGGTTTACAAACTCAATAATTCCCTACACACTCAGTCCCAGGGGTCCCCGCACTCAGCTATGGACACTACTCTAGGCCTCTATGCACTCAGCTGCAAAGCCTTTTTTCCCTCTAAGACTAATTCTCTGTGCTAGAATCCTTCGCTCGTACCCATAGACAAACTTCGATTTCTTCTTCTTGTTTCCTTAGGCTCTCTAAGACACACCTATTTATATAAAACCATGGTCTGTGGACCATGGGTAGATCTTCAAAAAGCCGACTCAATCTTACATAAAGGAGGGTAAAGACATTCTTTGACTCTTAACTAGCTACGTGCTCCGTGACCACAATTTCTGGAGACTTTACATATTTTTACATCAAAACTTGGGATTTTGCCCCAAAACTAACCCCAGGGGACCCCATCCCAACAAACAGTTAGAGGTGTCAGGAGGCTAACTGACTGCTAGAACTACGCAATGCATAGTCCAACTTGGCCTGCTGAGGACTGAAACTGCGCAATGCACAATTTTAGTCAGCAGTGACATGCAACCAACAAAATGCATTATGTGGTTTCTGGGGTCAATAGGGCACTGCATCCAAGAATTGTGCTTTGCAAGGCTGGAGGTCAGTGCCTGGATAGACTTGCCCAATTTCTGGAGGGAAGGAAAAGTCCTCGCTTCCAAAAATGTGTAGTGCTAGCTAAAAAAGGCACGGTTCGGACTAAGGCAGCCCAGTACAGCCGACGGGTGAGTGAAAACATGAGAAGTGTGAATGCATGATGAGATGAGTGAAAATAACAGTGAATGATCATTCATGAAAAGAACAAGTGCAATATTCAAGAAATGGGAAGGCATGCATGTGTGTGAAGTGATTCACTACAAAGATGACCGTCCGTGTAAAAAGAGTTTCATTCATGTGACAATAGTGAGATGTTAATAAAAACTGAAACGGTGTTAGTACAATATAGAATGTATTGAAACAATAGCAAGCGCTCACTGAAATCAAGCAGACAACATTCATACGAGGTGAAACACAAAAAGCATCAGAAACGTAGTGCGAGACATGAAAAGAGGGCTTACCCCAAAACAACTGAGTTGAACATGCCAACGACTCCTAGATGCAATGTGGGATGTCAGAGTTGCAAGATTGATGTGAGGATTGAGCTCTGCGGTATCCAGTTGATGAGTTTCGATAAAATCAAGGTTGTGACGCGCATTCCACAAATATAAAGAAAGCGACACTTGGTGGGAGGTTTCTGAAATTATCTTTTCATGTAATGTCCAACTGCTAAACATAGATCATGGAGCAAGGAATGCCTTTGCATGCTACCTTGGGAGGAGAAGGCCATGCATGCAAATTAGTTTTTCTTGGTCCTAGAGGGAACCGGTCAACTCAACTACACATGCAACAATTTTCTGAGCTGGGAGGAAAAAATGCACATTTCTGGGAGGGAGATGGGTGGCTACCCAGAATGATTGTGTAATTTCTCAGTAGAGAAGTCCTGCTGGGAGGAATTGTGCAATTTTTGGGCAGAGCAGTTGACTACTTCGCATAATTGCGCAATTTTTGGGAAAAGTGGCTAACAGCTTGCCAGAATTGTGCAATTTTTGGGCATCAAAGTTATGCTATCATGAATTTCCCAATTTTCCTAGTGAATAGTGACAGGAAGATTTGTGCAATTCTGGAGCCCAGCAGGCTTCGAGACAAAATTGAACAATTTATGGAGGGAAGGCTGGTTTCCCTCCAAAATTGCACAATTTCTTGAGGGAGCTTCTCAACCTGTAGCTGGACCAAGTTCGGTGAAACAACCTATGATGGCGATGCAACAAGATTTGATGGATAGGTTTTCATTCTACAAGAAAATCACAGACGCTTATGTACTTGACAAGACAAGACATGTTGTTGTGAAAGGTTGTTAGGGAGGCTCCAAAATGAAGCTACAACAAAATTTTAGAGGGTATTTGTAGGTTCTACAACACTTGGCGACACACTACTAGAACTCTAGATCTCTAAATGGACCTTGTTTGTGAAAAGAAAGTCTAAGACCTCCGAAAGTATTCTTTAGTTCACAGGTTGTCTTGGTTTCCACAGTGCTCGATTGTGATATGCAACATCTACCAAGCCCATGGTTGGTTGACAAGCATTCCAAGCCAAGCCAACATAGTTTTTTCGATTGGGGTTGAGAAGTATATGATGCACAAGGAGTATAGTTGTCAGAGTCTTAGTTTCATCTTTGGTGTTGCTCTGCTACCAGTAGGCCTAGACAGTACCCCGGTGGAATCATGCAAGAACACAAGCATGGATCCACTACCAGCGAGCATTCTTGGTACCCTGACAGAGTTACTTGCATCACCTTTCTATGCAGGAAGCCTTTCTCTTCTTTTGCCTTATTCGTTTTTCATTTTTTTCAAACTTTTTTCACTTTTTCATTTTTTTCATTTTTCATCTTCATAACTGTGCATATGACTTATTCATTTCAGAGGAAGAAGAGGGATCCCGACTTATTGAGAGTAGAAGAGGTTGTTCCTTCACATAAGTAGTTTATGTAAACCTTTGACGTGCTTGTTAAGTTTTTCCCGCTCACCTTACTCTACTTGACTAAGCAGATAAGGATTAACCCAAAAACAACCAACTAGAGTAGGTGATACTAGTTAGCATGCACGTGTTTTGTTTTCACCAAGGTTCAATTCGAACAATATGTATTTTCCATTGATGTATCATGGATTGAAGACAACAAATTCTTACATAAGAGAGTGGACAAAAGATAACCAAATGTTGATAGTTGTACAAGTCCTCTTGTACTTTACCCAACTTGTTTCAAGAGTCACACACGGTCCATGTGAAACTAACCTACAAACAATAACAAACAAACAAACCAAAAATACAAGCAAGAATCAGAAGCAAATGTAAAAGCAAAGCAAGAATCAGAAGCAAATGTGGAAGAAAATCCAGTAAGTAAACAAACAAGCAAGCAAGCAAACACACAAAGAAAGAAGAAAACATGCATGCAAGAAAACAACTCAAAAGCAAACACTACTCCAACTCCTAAGCTAACAATGCATGGATCATGTCATGTGAAGTTATATTTCCATTGCAGCCACTGACACATTGGTTGACCCATGTTGGTGAAGGCATGATTTACGAACATCACAGTTTCACAAAAAAGCAAGCATGAAAGATATAAAGATGAAGACGGACACACTCTGAGCATACAAGCGACCACAAAACAAAGATGTTTGAAAGCACATGACATGCACTATGTGGAGATGCCAAGGTGTTGTGCTACTCTGCATGCAGATGTTGAGTGTATGCATTCCCTTGATTGTGACATGAAAGAAAATGTGAGAAAGGTAGACCACTTACATTGTGCATGTGTGCTTGTTGCGTAAGATTCCTCAAATGCATGAGTAATGGGATCATGTAGTTCAAGTGGAGGAAGTGAAATATGGGTGTTTGGTTTATCTTCAATGCAAATCAGAGAGTGTTGATGAGCCTTGATTATTTTAACAATTTCCTGACCAGAAGTGAAACCAACCTCAAGACACTGAGAGCCTGACATAACCATCAACTCGGGTTGAAGTGCCTTGACATTCTATGGGGTTTTGACTTTGTTGACACATAGATCATCGTAGACTAGTGTCTTAGACAGATTAACAATGATTGAATCAACATTGTGATCATATGAAGAAGTAGAGATATCATGACAACCAAGATCAGAAAATTTGGGATGTTTGTCGACATCCTCATGATTTGATGAATCAGGCAGACGGGTAGATGAGAAGCAAAGATGTTCACCCTCTCTATTTTTAGAAATGACAAATGATTGGTTAGACAGATTTTCAAAGGAAGATGTGTCCTCTCCACACTATGATGACAGACTAACATCCAATGTGTCTTGTGAATGATCGGAGGTAGAAACATCCGGAAATGGGTTTTCACAGGGGAAATCAGCAGTGGCAGAATCATAAGGGATGTCAGGATAAAGTGGATTATGCATGGCTAGAAGGGAGTCATCCTTCATCACAGTTCTTGTTTAGATTCCTGAACACACTCATCATGAATGATGGTACATGTTGGCTACATAACACCAACTCCGTCGAAAACTTGATCCTCGTTCATAGTAGGTGAGGAGTCCTGAATGGAATAACACAAAATAGTACAATCTGGAGGATCAACAAAATGTGAGGATGGAGGTTGAGGGAATGAATCCACATAACAACCAATAGGCTAGTAAGCCAAATCTACGTAGCTATCGAGAGTAGGTGGGGTGGGAGGATGTGATAGTTCAACAGATGTGTGTGCATGATCTCCCACATCACCCCACGATGGTGGAGCTATTTGATGAGGTGAAGGCAGACAGTCACTTGTGACAACAACTGTGCATGCCTGTGATTGTGCAGCTCCATCACCGAAGTGTGCTAAGTGGGGTTTGTATATGTGAAGAAGATACTTAAATCTCCCATAAAGAAATTCCCAATCAATTCCATCTTCGGGAAATCAATATGCAATATTAGAAAAGCATGTGTAAAACTAATCAACTGATTCATCAGGTGCTTTTCGTAATTTCAAATTTCTTGATCGGGTGCTTTTCGTAATTTCAAATTTCTTGATCGAGTGCTTTATGGTTAAAGTGATTGAAAGCGTAGTCTATCTCTATGACCAGATGAGCAAGATAATGAATAGAATTTTTGGGTAGCGTGGAGCACCAGTGCATTGGGTGCCCTCGAAGCATGTAGATGAACAATGCGCAGGTCATGTATTCTTCAAAGATTCCATGTCTTTCACATGAGCCTACAACACCAACCGGATGCGTAACCAAGGCTACGTGGCCTCCACCATCATATCTTTTATCTGACAAGTTATTCGATATCTCTTCAGAGATGATGAAGTCGTTTCCATAAGACATACACTTTGGAAGAGAAACGCTGTAGTTAGTCATGATGGATATGTAGAAATTAAAAACACATGTGAGGACACAACTTGTCATCTGGCCCTCCTTCTAGTGCCAAAATGTTTAAGGTACTGGACCTGCCAACATATAAGGGGATCTCCCTGGTAACAAGTCCCAATTATACCTCAGACTATTTGGTGTAGGAGTCCCAACAGTGGGTCATACAGTAATGCCTTGATTGCGATTTCGCACAAAGGCAAGTAAGATGTCCCTGTTGGTAGCAAGGGTGTGACAGTTGCAGTAAGTTAAGGAAGGTTCATGAGAGGTTCTAACACACTAAGGGTGAAGTGAGTGCACCCCTTGGAAACATGTAATAGTACGCAGCTTGGAAGGGAACACACAAGTTGTTGGCTTGTTGGGGCTTGGCCTAGGTTCAGAAGTGTTTTAGCCAAACAAATCACAAAACTACCGACCCTTTCGACAATAGTCCATAGTGCGTGGATTGAGGTCTCACTCGAGGTAGTATGGGAGGGTGTTGGAACCATGTTTCCACACCCTAGGGATGTCTTAAGGAAATCTAGGAAGTTCGCGAACCCAACCTACATGCTTGCACTGCTCCACATAGCCGTATGTCCTTCGCAACTTTTGTAACTACTTCCATGCAACTATCTAAAGAGAGTGAAGAGGTGTTGTCTAGATCCTTTATCCTTACTATGTTATTATTATAGATCTTAACTTAATTGTGTAGGCCCAATATTCTCATTAATCATTCAACATTCATAACAAGTGCGTGTAATCATAAAACTATAAAGAGATGCATAAATATAAAAGAAGAATAGACACACAATATTTCAGAATCAACTTATCTTTTATTAATTCTCTATCCAAGTACAATCCCAACTCCTCCCTGCGCACTCAGTTGCAGGGGTCCACGCACATAGCTGCAGACTCCTCTAGGCCTCTGCGCACTCAACTGTGAAGCTTCTACCTATCACTACGACCCAATACCTTCAGATCTACTTATAGCTTCTAATCATGCCTTCACATCTCTCTATTACTTGTCCAAAACTTAGACTCCCCCTTACACTTAGAGCCTCGCTCTATTTATACAATCCCATGGTCTGCAAACCATGGGTAGGCCAACACACTTTACATTAAATTACATTATTTTATGGCAGAAAACCCTAGACTCTCGTGCTCCACGCCCACATTTTGCAGGTCTTTACATTACATTGACCAAAACTTGGGCTTTAAGCCCCAAAAGCTTTCTATGGGGGGATCTGCTAGCCAACAGGCCTCCAACATAATCATCATGACTCATCCTGAGTCACTCGGCTAGTGTGGTGATCTTTGCACAAAGTCCATCCAGCAACTTTTGTGCTTTTTCTAAGTGTGCAACACACTCTTACACTTTTTTTTGTACCAGTTGTGTGCGTATCTCCGATGCATCGTTGTCATGGCCACCTCCTTGTCTTAGCGCATATATGCCTTGCATCTGTGCCAGCTTTCCCTCGATCTTGGCGGTGACCTTGAATGCTTCTTTGAGCCAAGGCTGGATGCGCAATTTAAGAACTGCTTCTTTCTGATGCATGGCATCCACCTATTCCTTTAGAGACTGGGCATCCTTCATCTTGGCTAGTCCCTGACTAAGGGTGACCATCTACGCGGTCCCCCGAACATTGTGATATTCTTGCTACAATTTCCATGCTTCTGTCTCTAGATGTTGTATAGTTGGATCTTCCTGTAGTGAGGTTAGTGTGAAGAGTGACTGATCCAAGAAGGCCATGCAATCTTGTACAACGCGCTCTATTGCTTCCAACCTCGATTGAATTATGCAGTGGAATTTCTCTCTGACTTCCGGGGGTGTAGAGGGTTGCGCCTTCAGTCGCAGTTCCATAATCTGTAGATTGAGGTTCAGCTAGATCCTTGTTTCTTCCTCCTTTGCCTCACCAAATCTACTAGCCAATTTGTGGATTCACATTCCTACTGGCAAATCTATCTCAATTTCCAGTTCTGGGACACGACGATATGCTTCCTCTATGATCTGCTATAGCTTCTAGTTTTGAGCCACCGCTTCATCACATTGTAGGCTAAGCTATTCGATGTTGATTCCTTGTTCACTTAGAAGTTGTACTATGTGTCCCTCCATAGTGCGGATTTTTGTTGTCACTCCATCCTATAGCTGGTATAAAATATCCCGTGAAAGGGAAGCCAAGTTTAGATCGAGTCCCTTGATACATCCTACTACGACTCTATCCTCCATGTTGTCCACTATCAATGCACCTTCCAGGAGCCTGATAGTGTTGGCCATTTTGGCCCACAACAACTTCTCTATTGCTGATGCTCCCATGGCACCATAGACTGCTAGTGTTCCTTCTTGTGGGAGTCACACCTGAAGTCCCTGCAGTTGTGCCCTGAGTGCCCCCAACACATTTTGTTGCTCGGTCATTGCTTCTTGGAGCGCCTCCCTGGTGACCTCACAAACCATGTCGTTGATGTCGTATAGATCACCTTCTATCAGTGTAATAGGCTCCTCATCCAAATTGGAAGCCTTGGTCTCCTTCTGTGGCCCTGTTCGTTCCATACCGCACGACCGTTTCAATTGTGTAGAGGTGGTGCTTGGGTCTGCACCTTTTTTCGTATCGTCTGTCCCATGTCCTGTGGTCAGGTTTGGGCCTCTTTCCTCCTACGTCATAGTGGCCCCAGCTACTGCTGTTTTTTTGGTGTCCTTGGTCTGCTTTTCGACGGCCTTCACTGCCTCATGAGAAACGCTTACCTCCTTGGCAAGCTGATCATTCTGCTTCTGTTGTGCCAGCAGCTTGGCAGCATCCTTCTGTCTTTGTATCAGTGCCTCATCATGCAATGCCACATCTGAGGTGTGCCATTCTGGTGGGCATGAGCCGAGCACCACGAAAACAACGTCATCAATTGTGATCAACAGGAGTTTGGTCTAGTTCTTCTCTGGATCCTTTCACGCCTTGATATATACCTTGTGCATATCCACCTTAAAATTTCCAAAGCTCTGCAGACTGGTGTATACTGTGGGGGATAGGTGTGGTTGTTTGTGGATCCACATCCATACGCTCGCTTCCATGAGTATCCAAAAAATCTTGATCTCACAAATTTGTGTGGCATGCCTTATCGCCCAGAGTGATGCATATTTCGCTGCCTTTCGCAAGTCCTGGTTAAGAGGAGGAAATTGATTGTCCTCTAACAATTCCCTTGCAACCAATAAGATGGATAAGAGCAACCACGTGTAGTGGAAGGTCTTACCCTTCTCCTGAGACTCCTTATAGTTCATCAGGAACTCCTCGCAGAGGAATTGCACCTAGTTGAACAGTACCCCCTTAGCACATTGTTCTGCTAGCGCGATGACCATTGTTGGTACCTCATTACTGCGACATTTTCTCATCGCTTTTCCTGCTAGTAGCTGGGTGGCTATGCACACCCCTTTGTCTTGAATGTTAGTAATGACATAGCCCCTCTGCTTCTTCTCTAACCTGTATTTCTTCTTCATGGCTTCTACAAACGCCAATTCTCCACTTTGGCCAACTATTTCTGTAGGGTCCCTTCCCCTATAGGGAAGCTGAGAAATCCTATGAATAAGCTCCACTATGATAGGAATGGGCTCCTCTAGCCACAATTACCCATTGTCCACCAGGAAAAGCAGTTGCCTGATGATAAAGATCATGATTGGTGCCCGATGAAAGTGTGGAATCCATAATAGGTGGAGTAGCCTGGCCTCCTCCACCCCGCGCAACCATTTTTGTGGTTGTAGTGTTGTAACTGCCCCCTCCTTGCTTTGTTTCATTAGTTGGCCAGTTTCCAAATGTGGGAATTTTTCGCTATCCGTGACGTCCCAATCTTCAAATTTCATCCTAGGCATGCAGCCCAAAGATGAACCTTCAAACAAAACTCCCTCGGGGAGGAACGGGGTTTTGAGTGTGCTTTTAACGGAATCCAAATATTTAGGTACTTTTACTCTCCCTTTCTGCAGAGGGACATACTTGGGAAGTTTTGCTGCAGTGCGAACTGGTTGAACATCTTCCTTCATTTCTACATCTGGTTCAGTTTCTTCTACGAAGGTTTGGAGATCCTCCTCGTCATCATCTATCTCAAGATTAACTGTCTTGCCCTTATCTTCCATAGACAACTTATCAAACCGCGAGTTCCGTGAAGACATACGGACCGATCCTGCTACCTGTGGGTCCTTTTTGGGCCTCGACATCGAAGGTGATTTTCAAATTTCCAGTGCATCTCCCATCGGTGATATAGGGCTCGGCGTGACTCCCTTGGTTGTTGACATCACTCTGTTTGGAAGTTCCTACGTCTCTTTCCTCAATGTTTCAAACACTGAACTTGCTTTCAAAGCCTCTAAAGGCATATGGTCCATACCCAATTGATAGCGCACTAACTGAATTCTCAAGATGCCAAGGGTTGTTCTGTGGATGACCATCTACGATTTATAGGCTTGCCGAAATTCAAATTTGACCGTTCCCACCTCCTTCAGCTCATTAATGCAAGATTGGTGGAAGATCACTCCAAATCTAGTTCTGACTCCATGTCTTAATTTCCCACCGCCTGCTCCTCGATGTCTTAAATGGGATATCTTATCTTGAACATTGACACCAATGGTCACTTCCCAACCTCCTCACGTGGTAGCACAGTCCCTTATGCGTGGTATTGGCCCCTACAACACACTGATCCTGCATGTAACCTTCTTGTCGCACAGCTCCCATACAGACTCTTTTGTAGTTTCGTGCTCTCTTTCAACTGCTTGGAGCACTAAGACTACACTTCCTATAGATAGTTAGGTGATTGTACCACTGGTGCGAAGATTTAATTCACCTTCCTTAGTCACCCTCACACCAGTAAATGGCTCGTGTTTCTCCTTATGTGGTGCACTTCCTATAGATAGTTAGGTGATCGTACCACTAGTGCGAAGATTTAATTCACCTTCCTTAGTCACCCTCACACCAGTAAATGGCTCGTGTTTCTCCTTATGTGGTGCGCTCCCCTATTTACTTTGTCTAGTAAGGTGTGTTCACAGCCATGGTAATAGGGTCATAAATTCTTCTACTGCAGTACTATGGTTGGCTATTCCTTGTCACATCGTGCTTAGTTTCTCGGCACAGCATGCTTCTGCAACTTCGGTTTCTAGTTTGTTTATTTCTTCGTCCAATATCACGCTTTTCTTTCTCAGCTATACCCAATCGTCTTCGAGTTTGCGAAGTTTCAAGTTCCCTCGCTAAATGGCTTCCTGTAATTACATAATTCCTTTACGTGGTACTCGTGTACTTTCCCAACTATGGGAGCTATTGTATGGGGATTCTTCTCTGCTTTTATGGTTTTGACTCTTCTTGTCAGTGTTGGGGTCATTTCTGCACTCAGGCTTTTGCTCATGGCCTCATAGGCCCATCGAACTGCTGGTATGCACAGGTCCCAATCAGTTTGTCTCGCGTGGTGAACTTTGTTCATGATTCTGCATTTCTTTTTGAATGCTCGGACTTGGAACATTTGTGGGGTGCATCTCTTTTCTTGCTGTTGTGTCTGGTTCCGAATGTCGACCCTTGGTCTAGGGTGTGCTCACGTGGACTGCATAGCCCAAGTCTGCACCCATCAACACAAGTGGGTGTGCAAGCTTCTCTTTCCGATCTGCCCATTTCTCGTTCAACGCTAGGGGCTTCCAACCCATTTCTGCCAATTTACCATGATCTCCTGATGTGTACTCCCCCTTCGTGTGATTGTTGTGCACAGTGCCCATTCCAGTGCACCATACCACTACTATTCTGGTACTGCGTTTAGGAATTCATCCACCGCTATCACTTCATCATGGGCTAGTAGTTACCTTGCCTTTTTCGTCACTCGATGGAGTGATCTAATCATCATGTTGAAATTTAGCATTGTCACCTCGCGCAACTCGTTTTGCCAGTGCTCTACTTCCTCGTCTGAATCTGAAGTGTAGGATCTATTGCACTCCCACAAGATTCTTCCATTCATAGTTGGGTTCACCTGATCATGGTCCTACATAGTTATTTGGTAAATACAATCTAGCTCATCATCGCTTTCATTGTCACACACTGGTTCAATGTAACGCACTCGCTCAGCTGGGTCGAGCGAAACTACTATGCGTAGGGACTTCTTCTCGAACATCATCTTCCGCTTCTTCAGGTTAATGAATCCATTTATATCAGTGGCCTAGTCTATTCCTAACAACACTGGATAAGGATTGCTGTCATCGACAATCTCTATCACCTCAAAGTCTGTCTGTGTGCTCGTGCCTTCAATATCAACTGTTACTCCTTGCAACCTTCCCATGGGCAAAATCTTCTATTGGTTTGCCATTTGTAATTGAATAGGGGACCACTGTAACACGGGCCTGCCCATGTGTTCCCATGTTTGCTTTGGTAACACATTCACATCCAATCCCAGATCTCAGATGACCTTATCCATTTCATACTCACAAATTTGCGTAGTCAACCTCATCTCCCTTCTAGTGCACAATGTATGCTTCCCGAATTTTCGAACTACGCGTGGTTCCCTTGACCTTGCTCACGTGGTGATCAATTCGTGTAGTCCCTTAATTGCCTTATTGTCGCGCAAAAATTTCATGCATGTCTCTAACAAGGTAGTAAGCATAGACAGATCCATCCTTGGCTCTGGTTGATCCTTACTACCTGAAGTAGAAGTCTCCATGAAGCTCTTCTCAGCTTCCATGAACGTATCCTTTGTGCATTCTAGGTCAAACTCAGGTTCCTTTGTAGGAGCCTCTTGAACCCATGTATCTTCCTTGGGTTGCTTCCCCTTATCTTCCCCTATGGTCGCACCGCTTCTGAGCATCATGTTCACATTTGGGTTTTCTTTGCATAGTTCAAACCTCATCATTTTGATATTCTGAGTTCGAGGAGGCTGGAGTACCCCTTTCTCATGCATCTGTGTGATCAACGTAGGACAATCTACTGCTTCATGATCGAATTGAGCATAGTATCAACAAGATATTCTCATTAGGTTGGTACAATCACAGACGTAGTGCCCTGGTCCTCCGCAATTGTAACAAATTAACTATCTGCAGCCCCTTCCTGGTCCCATTCCTCCTCATCCTCGACCTCACCCCTAAAATCTAGTGCATGCCATCCCTGTAGCTAGGTCGAGGCCTTGCCTTTCTATCTACATTTTATAGGCTGGGGTCTGATCAATCATTAACTCGTAGCTACGACAAGTATGCTCGTCGTGGTCTACTAACCTACACAAATTACAAAACAATTGTTGGGGAGTCTGTGTATACTTCTGCAACAAGTGACAATTATCCGTCGTGTGTTTTCCTCCTATATGACAGATAACACACCATAACATGGGTGTCACACTCGGCCCTGCTTGTGCCTCCAGTTTCAATGGCATTGGACGCCCTCCTGCCAAGTAGTTCATGAGTACTGGACAATGGTCTTTGTCATGGCCCTGGCCTTTGCATTTTATGCACCACACTTCCTTCCACGCCTCTGGCCATAGTGCACTATCCTGCTTCAAGCTCTACATTTCGAGGCAGAGATTCTATAGTTGCGCATGGATTTGTTGATCACCGAGCCCCAGA
The DNA here is from genome assembly GCA_000404065.3 of Pinus taeda. NCBI lineage: Eukaryota > Viridiplantae > Streptophyta > Pinopsida > Pinales > Pinaceae > Pinus > Pinus taeda. The sequence continues at coordinate 51,291 of APFE031357828.1, forward strand.
TCTTGTATCAGTGTCTCATGCAATCTCAACACCATTTCCAATGCTTCGGCCTACGTAGAAAGTTTATGTTGTGATAGCGCCATCCTCAGGTGCGGTGTCAGAGATGTCATGAACCATGCGCGATGCTGAGCATCTATGAGCATCATATTAGCCTCGCGAATCATACTCTTTTGTTGATGATCCAGATCCTGGGGGTCTCTCCTGGAAGCATCGTGATCTCTTTAAATCCGATGATTGACTATGTCTCTGACTTTGGCCAGCTAAATTCTTTGTTCAATGCATTCTAGATCTCTTTTATTCCTGCATTTGGGTGATCATTAGAGTGCTTGATATACCATGTCAATGCGTGATCCTGTAGTGTGCTCACCAATGTAGCCTTCTTAATGTTGTCATCTATGATCCCTTGCACTTCCCACATTGCTCTTACCATGAACTAGAACTAGTATGGATCCTTATTCCCTACTCCTCTGAATATGGGTAGCTTGATCATGCTCACCATGATGAACTGCGGGGTTTGTGGAGATGGAGTGGGTGGAGATGGAGGTGAAGGAGGTGAAGTGGGTGGTGGCATGGGAGGAGGTGGTAACTGCCGAATGCATTGCCTTATCAAACTAACTGCGCTTCTCGGGGAGATCCGAGTGAGCTCTTCCTTGCTCTCTCACGAAGGTGAAATTAAGGGACTATTTCCTAATTCCTTGCTACCTTTGTAGATCTTTCTTCTCTACATCATTCCAAACATCAATGTATTCGCATAACCCTCTTTTCACATAACAACATCTTAATCTAGGTATTCAAAGATTTGATGTACATACCTCGTGGTCCCTTGAGAAAACATTGTTCTGCTTTGTTGTAACTTATGGTCGTGTCTATCGCAAACTCAGTGATAAGTCCCCCTATTATTTGGTCAAGCCAATGGTCCACAGCTCACGCGATTTTATCTTCTGATGCCTCTAGTATGCGCACTAATTCTAGAGTCCACACTATCGGTTGGTCGAGTTTACACCTTCCCTGGTTGTCAACTAGCCTCGTGATCCACTCATACAATTCAGAAGGAAAGGATGTGAAGAAGATCTTGTGGATTTATGTATACACGTAGCGATCCGACCACCTTTTCTCGAATACCTGCAGAGTTCTGTTTTCTTGTGTCACGAACTCGTGAATCTTCTCGGCCAACCACTCTTCAATTTCCGTCTTTGTTGGGTTCCAGTGGCACAACATCAGACATCCCTTAGGTAGATCCTGGTCCCAGCAACAGAACCATTTGTTGGCTTATTGGGGCCTCACCTAGGTTCAGAAGTGTTTTAGCTAAACAAATCCCGAAACTACCGGCCCTTTTGGCAACATTCCGTGGTGCGCAGACTGAGGTATCACACGAGGTAGTATGCGAGGGTGTTGGAACCAGGTTTCCACACCCTAGGGACGCCTTGATGAAATATACAAAGTTCGCGAATCCAACCTGTGCGCTTGCGCTACTCCGCTCAGTTGTCTGTCCTTCACAACTTGTGAAACTACTTCCGCACAGCTCTGTAAAAAGCACAAAGAGGTGTTGTCTAGATCCTTTATCCTTACTGTGTTATTATTATAGATATTAACTTAATTGTGTAGGCCCACTATTCTCATTAATCATTCAACATCCATAACAACTGCACGTAATCATAAAAATGTAAAGAGATGCATAAATATAACAAAAGCATAGACACACAATATTTCAGAATCAACTTATCTTTTGTTAATTCTTTGTCCAAGTACAATCCCAGCTTCGCCATGTGCACTCTGCTACAGGGGTCCACGAACACAGCTGCAGACTCTTCTAGGGCTCCGCGCGCTCAGCTGTGGAACCTCTACCTATCACTACAACCCAATACCTTCAGATCTACCTCTAGCTTCTAATCATGCCTTTGAGTCTCTCTATTACTTGTCCAAAACATAGAATCCACCTTACAGTTAGAGCCTCACTCAGTTTATACAATCCCATGGTCCGCGAACCATGGGTAGGCCAACACACTTTACATTAAATTACATTATTTTAGGGCGGACAACCCTAGACTCTCATGCTCTGCACCCGCATTTTGCAGGGTATCTACATTACATTGACCAAAACTCAGGCTTTAAGCCCCAAAAACTTGCTATGGGGGATTTGTTTCCCAACACAAGCGAATATGCATAACATGCTGGAAAGAAAGTTAGCGATCAATCCAAAGTGATGGGTAAACCAAAAACACATTTCAGAAAGATTCATGCATATACAGAATATTCCATACATGCATGCATAAGCAAACAAATACATATATCATTTAGAGTAAACTAGATAACATAGAATACAATACAACATATGCATGAAATGTGTTGGCTCTATTATATTAAGATGTGTAAGTTCCAGTCATAAAATACATCCATGTCTAACCACTAATTCTGATAGTGGAATGCTACAGCCTAAATCACGTGATCCTCCAAAGAGATATACTATCTCTGCGCAGTGGAGAACCCAAGGCTCATTAAAATACTGTCCAAGCTCTCCAAGATAGTCTTATCGGAAGCTTGTCCAACCAAAATCCTTTGCAATGAGTTATGAGGTTCTATTTATAGCAAAGGGTGGGGTGACCCTTGACATTCACCTTTGTGACAGTTCATCTACCCTCATGAATCTTCATCTACTTTATGATTGTTACATCCAACTATTGACACTTGAACTTCCACTTGACAAGACGTTACATTACGATGCACATGTGCCCATGTGAGACAAAATGGCTTGAGCAAGCCATGAAAGACAACATTGAAACTCAGCCCATTGTGATGAGACCAACTCTTTGACATGTTAGTGATGGTGGAGGTGGTGAGCTAATGCCAAGCTTGGTTGTCCATGATGGTGTTCATGTGCTCCATGGTGACATCTTGCTGAAGAGAACTCTTGCCTCCATTGTATCCCGATGCATTGGTGTGGCTCCTCCATCCAACTCATCTACTAACATGCACATGGTCTTCTTGGGTGCGGCTGAACCGACAACACATTAATGCATAGTTTCCGTGATGATCTTCTAGTGTGTGTTGATGGTCATGCACATCAATTTGTCAGAGCACATGTTCAGTTCTAGTCAGACGTGCTTCTTGTCTTTGCCTCAGTGAGTGTGCTGAGTGGGTGGGATCGCATGTGTGCACACAATGACATGCATGCTACTGAATTCCCTTGCATGCGATCAAAAACACTACTGACCATGTCTTCTTCATGCCAGCTCCTGGGATGGATCTATAACTTGTATGGGTGCAGTTTCATCCGTGAGTGCATGTTGTGCCTACTGCTCTACATGTTCCTGCTACAACTCATTCTCTCATCTACGTAGCTCCTATTCTTCCTTTAGTTGCTACTTCAGCACATGCAAATCCTTCTCTATTCCATTCTCTATCTTCACGTGATCTTCATGTCACACCATCACATCATAGTCTGAGTCTCCAAAGCTTCTTTCATCACAAGTGGATCTGCTTGAGCTTGCAACTTTGTTCCACCGTTGTGTTGTCAACAACCTTCCTCTTATGTTTGTTGCATTTGGTGTGCTACCTTTAGCTGATATTGATGGTGTTTCTTGTTATGATGTTGTTGTCATAATACATTGATGTCCTTGTCTATGAACAACTTCATGTCTTCATGGGTAGGCAAGTTCATAGACATTTGATCGACTACATCCCCAAGTGTGCTCTAAAAGGTGTCTTCGACTCTTCTCTCTTGGAAACCATTGTACCTGTGCTGCTGAGATGCAGATGAACACCTCCGATACCTGGAGACAAGGAAACAATCATGGAAAGCAATCTGTCCGTCAAAAACCAAAAGTAACTTGAGAACTGACTTGCAACGTACCTCTGTGACTTATCATGAAGGTCGTGCAATTTTCGCTGGGAGGTCAGGAGACTGACTCCCAAAACTGCCCAAGGCACAATCCGGGCTCTCAGGAGTCTGTCTGACTATTGGAACTGTGCAATGCAAAACCCAAGCTAGCCTGTTCAGGACTGAAACTACGTAATGCGGAATTTCAATCAGCAGTGACAAGCAACCAACAAACTACATTGCGTAGTTTCTAGGGCCAACAAGACACTACCTCCAAGAATTGCGTAATGCAAGTCTGCAGGTCAGTGCCTAGCTAGATTTGTGTGATTTCTAGAGGGAAGGCAAATTCTTCTCTTTCGGAAATGTGCAGTGCTATTCGGGCAAGGCATGGTTCAAACCAAGGTAGCCCAGTGTGGGTGACATGTGACTTAAAAGATGAGAAGTGTAAATGTATGATGAGATGAGTGCAAACAAGATTGAATGATCATTCATGCAAACAATAAGGGTAGTATTCAGGAAATGGGAAGGCATGCATGTGTGTGAAGTGAGTCGCCGAAACTGTGACCATCCATGCAAAAACAATTTCATGCATGCGAGAAGAGTGTTAATGTTAACAAAAACTGAAATGGTGCTAGTATAGGTTAATATGTATCAAAATGATAGCAAGAACTCACAAAAATCAAGATGACAACATTCATACGAAGCGAAACACAAAAAGTGCCAGAAACGCAATGCGAGACATGAAAAGCGGGCTTACCCCAAAATAGTTGAGCTAACTGTGCTGACAACTCCTAGATGTAATACGGGATGTCAGAGCTACAATATCGATGTGAGGAATGATCTCTGTAGTTTACGATTGATGAGTTTCGATAAAATTGAGGTTGCGATGCGCATGCCACAAATCTAGGGACAACGACACTTGGTGGGAGGTTTCTAAAATGATCCTTGCATGTAACCTTCAACTGCTAAAAGTAGATCCTTGAAACAAGGGATGCCTTTGCATGCTACCTTGGGAGGAGCAACCCATGCATGCAAATCAATTTTCCTCAGTCCTGGAGGGAACCGGTCAACTCAACTACACATGCAATAGTTTGCTCAACTGGGAGCAAAGAGTGTGCATTGTTGGGAGGGAGATGGGCTGGCTGCTAGGAGGAATTGTGCAATTTTTGGGCAGAGAAGTTGACTACTACCCAAAATTGTGCAATTTCTCGACTGAGTAGTCCTGCTGAGAGGAATTGTACAATTTTTCTAGTGAATAGTGATAGCTAGATTTGCATAATTCTAGAGCCCAATAGGCTGCCAAAAAAAATTGTGCAATTTATGGAGGGAAGGTTGGTTGCCTTCTAGAATTGGAAAATTTCTTGAGGGAGATGCTTAGCCTGAAGCTAGACCAAGTCTGGTGAAACAACCTGTGAGGGGGATGCAACAAGATTTGATGGAAATGATGTCATTCTATAAGAAAATCACTGAAGCTTTTGTACTTGACAAGAAAACACATGATGTTGTGAAAGGTGGGTAGAGAGGCTCGAAAATGAAGCTAAGGAAAAATTTTGGAGGGCTTTTGTAGCCGCTACAATAGATACTTGGGACAATTCCAAAGTTAAAGCCTTGAACTTCAAGTGACTGTGAAACTTCAGGGTGAACACCTTGTGAAGACCATTCAGTATCAGACAATAAAGGGGAACTGTGACGTGAACCCAATGGTTCAGCCATGGTGACTTTCTCTCAAGAGCAGAAGGAGATGAGATGATTCATTAAGGGATGATTAAAATTAAATTTACAAGGAATTACTTAATATGAGGACAAGAAGAAAATCCATGGGTTCGACATGTTATCATTGGAAGTTAATTTTATGACACAAAACAACAAATAATCAAAATGGGTAATACTAGGCAAGAGGGTTTACCAAGTATCCGTGAAATTTTATATACACCTTAGCTGAAACCAAGGACTTGACGTATGCCGACCGATCTCCCCGAATGCTATTTTCGGTGTATCACGTTTACAAGGTGGCTGGCTTAGTTACCTGTGGCTAAATGATAACATCCTAGTGGGGTCTCCCAATATACACTCAATGGTATGGGGAGCACACGTCCGTGTTAGCGCTATCTACTACATAACCATTCGATGAGAGCATCCCTATATACTTTCCATACTTAAGTGCCTTCTATATACCCAAAATTACTAAAGAACCTTTGATATTCTTTGTACTGGAATGAAATTTCACCCTTGGGATAGAATGCAAGTAGTTAATGACAACTGCCATGTTTAAAAATGTTGGAACACGTCTCTAGCCTAGACTTCTAGATATTTGTGTTAGGTTACAAAAGCTACTTAGGTTGATTGAGGTAAATTTTAATTTTATCATCAATTAAGTTTCAGTTTGATGTCTCAACGATGTCACTTGAATTCCTATGATGCAACTAAATGATAAAAATTAAATCTTTTCACTCGATGACAGCTAAACTAATGAAGGAAGAGAGATAACCAAATAATGCATCAATCAAGCAACATGCATCAAATCACAACTCTTTATCTTTCCAATGCAAAAGTAAAAAATGAAATCTAATCTTTCACTTTCACTAACAAATGAAATGCCAAAATGCAATCCTGTGAGAAACAAAAATCACTTTTCCTTTCACTAAGATGCAGCAATCTTTTGTTCTTTTCCTTTCACTTTGATTTAACAATGCAAACTAATGCAATGAGCAAAGGGAAAATGCAATCTAAAACTACTAAAATGGAAAATTCCATTCACTTATGGTTTCAAATGCAAATAATTTCAAAAATACTTAAATGAAGAAATCTTTCACTTTTCTCTTCGAAACAAAGAAATCAAAATACGCATTCGCTTTGAGTCCTACCAAAGCAAACAACTGTAATCTATGTTTGACAATTGAACAAAAGAGATTTTCAAATTTTTAATATGACACGATAATAATGAAAATAACTTCACAGTCATGAACCAAAAGAAACTTGAAAATGGTGTCCTAATTGTAGCAAGACTCCTAAATGGAAGCAATCAATCTCACAGAAATAGACCAAGCAGTGAGCGAAGGGTGACCTAGAAAACCCTAGAAACCCTAGAAGGCAATCAAGCTTTAAACACACACCAATAGTGTCAAGAGACAATTGCAAACAGACAAGAATGATAGTCAAGACAAACACAGTGTAGTCACACTCGAAAATCACTAACAGAGGTTGGAAACTACTGAAAACAAGAAGAAACCATAATCTTTCGTCTATCCTCTAGGATCATCATGCCCATTAAAGGCAAAAGAGTGTTTAAAGGTAGAGCAATGTGACTGTAATTTGAAAATCAGCGCTATCGACGGTCTTGTCAGGGCAGAAAATGCATTGGGCGAGAAAACTAAGCTAAAAACAAAAAATATTCAAGATCAAAGCAGACTAAACATTATCACGCAATAACCAGTGTCTACAAATAGCTGCAGTGACACACACAAGCCAAAAGATCGACAATTGGTCAAAACCATCAGAGAATTTGATCGAAGGAATGGATGGAAAGGGTTATAGCCTCCCCAACAGAGTTGCCATTTTGTTGTCTAGGTAAATCTTCTCATAGACAAAGATGATCCCTCTAGCTCAATGAGTGGGACTAGAAATCTATGTGACAATCTACAAGACACTTTCCTAAATTACAATCAAAATGATAGAAGAGGAAGATGACCTAGCTCATTCTGATGCTATAACACACTCCTTTGTTTAAGATATCAAATCACTTTCTCCTCAGGATCAACTCTTTTGCTCACATTATTTGAATACCTTCACAAGAGATCAAAGACACAACAAAACATACAAGTGCAACAAGCATAATCAAAAGTAATCTACTTAACAGATCAAGGAGCATTAAGATAAATGATGCGTTAACACAAACATTTATGGAAAGTGAAAAAAACAATTGTATATATTAATTAAATAGAGGAAGCATACAACTAAGCCTTGATGTCAATAAGCTCTCCTTGAGCAAATCTCCAAGTGCAAGCTGAAGCTCTCCAAGCGCTCCTTCTCCAAGCCAAATGAGTAGCATGTATGCACTATCTCATCATAAGGGTGAGAATAATCAGAGACCAACCATTTTGGAATGGGAGAAGATGAATATATAGGTAGGGAGAGGGATTTAGGATCTATCAAAAGATAGGAGAAGGCCCTCATCTCAAGGAGGTATCTCATAGGGATAAGATCAAAGAGAAGTATTGAGAGAATTCAACCACATCCACAATGAACAATCTCCAGCTCATCATTAAGGAAGCCTTTAGATCACGAAGCTTCTTGTCCTCTTTGGGAAAACTTTCATTTTAGGGATTAGTGCAAGTATCCAAGTAAAAATCGCGCTAGCAGCATGAGACCAGTATAGTGAAACTCGCCATGAGCACTAGTTACTAGTGTCAAGGTCACACTGGTCCTAAAATTAGGGTTTTAGAGATTACTTCTTCAGGGAAGGATCAAGGCATGTTTCCGTTAGTGTTTTAAGGAGGATTTGAACTACATATTAGCATGGGTACACTCCATGATTTCCATGTTTCGAGCACTTTAGGGTATGAGACAAGGAAGTGCAGGAGGTGTGACAAAATACTGTGTAACAATGGTACGTGGAAGTTCATGGCTTGGTTGGATTTTGAAAATGTTAATAAGAGATATTCTCCTCTTGTGTCATATGTGTAAATATACTTTTTATTATGTGGCTTTAATGGTTGTTCTATCATTGTTATTTTGTTGGTTATATGTTGGTTGTAAGCATGGCTTTATGAAAGATCTTAGTCATGGCTCTTACCATGCTTTGATTAGTAAATGAATGGATTATGAATGTATGACCTAATAGATGGTAATGTAGCTATTGTGAGAAGGAATCAATCCTTCTTGAAAAATATCAGATAAGTATCAGACCCCTATGCTCAAATATGTTGTTATAACCCGTAAATTGCATGTTGATGATGTGCTTGATGAAATTTGTGTCATGGCTAGTAGGGGTCAATTCAAGTCCATGCTCAAGTTTTGCATTAGTAATTTTTTTTATAGTGTTATTTATCATTTTTGGAAATCGCATGGAGATCTGGGCAGAGACCTGAGTCCTAGCCCTGAAAAAGTGGCCCATAATTGAGGGATGTTGGCATAGAACTACCTGAAAAGGACTGCGGTCACTTGGATGCCTTGCTCTAGGAGTGACTCTAGGGTCTTAGTAGCATTGATGGTTTATCGTGGTAGCGACTGGGGTCATAGGTCACTGAAATGACAAGTTGTCTGAGGGGTTAGACACGTGGTTGGTTTGGTTGTCTCCTGAAGGTTTTGTAGCTCCCAAAGAAGATCAGATTGGTTTTGTCTTGTTGGTTTCACTTCATTAATGGTACATGGAGAGTTGAATCACATCATAGTAACTCTTCATCACATGTTTACCCCGGTGGACCAGTTAGCTTGGGTAAATGTGGGAGGAGGGTATTACATTTCATACTCATTTCTCAAATTACCTACCATTTGAAGAACATCAGTTGAAGTAAACGATGTATATTTCTCCAACTCATAAGGTAAGTTACCTTGCCTATAATTCCAGCTAAAAATGATTAAAATTGAATTTTTATAATTATTTACACTAAACACACTATTGTTACAAGAAAGTGGCAACTTACTTGTAGAAATTATTTTTCGCAAGTATCACTTGAAAGATTAAGATCATTACTATTATCTACTTGTGAAATTTGTTCAAGGTCATAATAATATTGAACATGAACTTGATCTATAACCTCAAAATCATATATAGGAATGGATATTTATTTTTCAAAATTGAAATAATTTTACTTTTTACAAGGTAAAATATGAGGATCTATAATAATTTCATCTATATTACAACACATCTCATCTTCACTATAGATTCACTTTGGAGATTGATAACATGAGAACCTGGCATAACTATCAGCAAAGGGTGAAGTTCCTCAGTGTCATCAATCATCAAAGTTTCATCGTAAATGATTTCACTATATTTATTAACACATGATAAATATGATCTAGAAGATTTACTATCATTATGAAATTTAGGATAGATTAGTCAAAATCTAAAAACAAAATCTACTATAGGTTCTCCTCTAATTTTCAAGTTCTAGACATTCTTCATCATATTCATAATTTTGAAATGCATGAAGGAATTCACTTACAAACTATTACCATGTACATTGTATACAAGTAGTTGACAATGATTCACACTATTTCTTATCTAGGGCTTTGAAAGTGAGAATGAAAAAATTTCACATGACACCATGAAAAATATCATGCAAAATACAATTTTGAACAAACTGAAAAATATGTTCAACTATAGTTGTTTCACCCTTACCATCAATTTTTTTTTTAAACAAGGATTTAACTATATTTAATAGAGTGCTACAAAATGTTTGTCATGAAACACACCTCCAAATAGGGATTTGGGGAGGAGCCATTAGAACTAAAAACTTTAAAGTCCAAAGCTCCAAATGGTGAGCTTGTTAGTTGGCCCTTCTCCCTATTGGCCCTCCTTCTAGTGCCAAAATTTTGATGCTTGGAAATGACCAAGCCAACATCACTCAAATCACTAGGTGAAGGCCCCAATTAGACCTTTATCTATTTGGGATTGTAATTACCAAAATGTGGGGCCAATTGCCACTCAGTGAATTTCTCCTTAAAAAGAGATTTTTTAATATGATTCCATAAAACTAAATGCAATCTAGTATAATATGAGACCGACAAAATGAAATATCTAATCACTAACATAAGACTAACTCTCCTATCTTTTCGCCATCAAGGAAGGGAATAGTCTTAGCCTCAACCAAGACCAAGGCGAAATGATGTAGAATTGAATAAAAAATTAGGATGAACTCACAAGTGAGTGAAATAGTTCATATCATTTATAGTAATTGAAGAACATATGCATATGTAGTCATCTCGAAAATATTTAACAGTCTTTTAATACATATACTTAGATTCAAGCAACAATATTTGAATTCAAGATATTAAAGTATTTATTATATTATAGAAGCAACTCATATAATACAATAATAACATGCAATCAAATTGTTTAAAAATTATCAGGTCTATTTAAATGCAATATTCAATTTTGATTTAACTCCAACCAACTATATAAAAACAACATTACATTAATTTTAAATAAGCATAAATTTACATCAAAACATTACATTAGTTTTAAATAAGCATAAATTTACATCAAATTAGTAATAGTGCTAAAATCATATAATAAACTCTTATCTAAGAGAAAGGATGAATCAAAATTGAATTGTATATTTATTCATCACCAAATTTTAGAAGAATTACTTATATTGATTACAAATGAATAGTTTCCCTAGTCTGGGCACCGCAGGTTCTCAATTTCCTGTCATAGATAACTCTATAATAGTGCAAAATTTTTTCAGGTGATAATAAATAAAATCTTCTAAAAATTCCCCAAAAACCCAGGGCGACTTGTGCCGTTTAGCTAATATTACAGCCTTTTTTTTTACATAGAGAGAAATCCATCTTGTTCCAACATCTAGTAACAAAACAAAAATCATAACAAAGACTGTTGAAAACAATCAACAATCTCCAGAGAAGATAATGAAAACATTGAAAAAAATTGAAAAAAATGGCTTTTTAAACCTTTAAATGTTTAGATTGTTTTGTGTGTTCATCATAGTTTGTGTAAGTGAAAAGCGGAGGATAAAGTAGATTTTGTGCATATTAAAATTTTAAAGATGTATAATTTTAAACATAATTATCAATTCGAATTATTTCAACGTACGTGTAGTTCATACCTGGATAAATGAATGGATATAAATTGAACCATAAGGTTAAACTTTGAGCCAAGTCCAATGTGGAGTGACGTGGAATGGTAACACACATGGAGACCGAGTCATCATATAGGTGGGATCCTAGTCATTGTTTCCATACTATTTCACCATACTCGAATAACTAATTGAATCTAATGGGTGCAAAGTAGAAAATTCGTGTCCTGAGAGGTAAAAAAATTCACATTCGCACGTTTCCTCTGCCCTCACCATCATGTCAAGAAAGGTGCGACGCAGAAAATTCTCAGTACTCGAATAACTAATTGAATCTCATGGGTGCAAACTAGAAAATTCGTGCCCTGAGAGGTAAAAAGAATTCGCATTCGCACCTTTCCTCTGCCCTCATCATCATGTCAAATTCTCAGTACTCGAATAACTAATTGAATCTAATGGGTGCAAACTAGAAAATTCGTGCCCTGAGAGGTAAAATAAATTCGCATTCGCACCATTCCTCTGCCCTCACCATCATGTCAAGAAAGGTGCGAACCAGAAAATTCTTGTACTGAGGTAAAAAAATTCACATTCGCACCTTCCCTCTTCCCTCACCATCATATCAAGAAATGAAACTCGAATATGGCGAAAACCCAATGGCCACGAATAGAATAGCTACATCCCTACCAATGTGGACAGATGATGTGGATAAGATGATGATGTGTTACCTATGTCTTAGTGACATGTGGCAACGAAAAATAGAAAACAAAACAATATGACATGTGACAACGAAAAATGGAAAACAAAACAATATGACATGTGACAACGACTTTTAATATGACATGTGACAACGACCTTGTTGTGCCGCTTGGTGCTGACATGGAGGATACATGTTAGGGAGGCCATGCAATCTGAGATTCTTGTTATTAGAGGTTTCCATGGGTTTCTTCTTTGTACATGGGGCCTTGAGATAGAAATCATGAGGCGCAATGACAAATACATTTTTCTAATTCACGTAGATAATCTTCGTTCTGGGTAGAATCTTTCTTGAGCATAAGTCAAAAAATGGGTGCAATGGCAAAGAGTGTTGTGGGGAGACGAAAATAAGGTTTCATTAATTAACATATATAAGGATATACTTAGTTTAAACACCATAAAATATAAATTTAAGTGGGAAACTAAAAGAAATAATAGAAAACAAAGAACACTAAGAGGAAAATTTAGGGCTTTTTCAAGGGTTTGAAACAAAATTAGAAAGAGGTACTAGGTAGGTTGAGGTGAAAGTGTAGTGTGGTATGTAGGGTATTCCAAGTTAGCACTATCATTACCAACATACCATGTAGGCTTCTACATCATCATGTCATCTAGTTGTTATAGAGTAGAAAATGCAAAACCTTGGAAGGCCACAACTTTTGATTTGGTAGTTGAATTGATGAAAACTTATCATCGGATGATTATTGAAGAGTCAAAGATGATGGAAATATCACAAATGGAAAATTATGAAATCCAATAATCAATAAAAGTAAAGCAATCAAAGGTGATATTTTACATGATCCATATATGGCACCCTTTATTTTAAGAAAAGTAAGGCGAGTTGTTGAGGCCTCGGTAGGTCGCTTTCATATGTCTCCCTTTCCCATAAGGTTCAACATGTCTAGAAAATCATCCTTCATTCCCAGATAAAATTATCTTCAAAATATCCTTATCAAAATCACTATGCTTGGACCTTCTAAGCTCAATATAGTCTTCGAAGCCTTCATTCTCCCTATGGGAAATTCTAAATAGTTCCTCCTGTTAATCCCTAGTTCGGAAATAATCATGATACTTTTCCAAAAAGCTTTTCTTCATGTCATCCTAGAAAGAAATATATGCACCACCAAGTCCGATGAACCATCTTAAGAAAACTCCCCTCAAAATGTCATGGATCAATTTTAATTTATGGGTATCTCGAGGTAATCATAACTTTGGCATAAAACACTAAATTTGAGGAGAAAAATATTCAAATCCTCACTCATTGTGCCTTGATTTTTTTTTCCTTTTTTTTTTGTGGGGGGGGGGGTGGAGGGCAAGGGTGAGTGGGCGGGGGCGAGGCGCAACAAAGGAATGTTTTTCATTAGATATTGTGCCCTCCATGTTCCCAATAGGGAATTAAAAGTTGGTAAATGTGACATCCGCTATCTGAATCTTCCACAAAATTTGAGGGTTCTACAAAATTGTTTCATGTATTCTAAGTTCTCCTAGTTATGAAAGGTTTTCTGATGGTTATGCAGGTTGGTTTACACCACTTCTTGAGTTTGGAGTAGAATTAACAAGAGGATGCTTATTCTCTACTATTAATTCTTGGTACTCCGATTTCTATCCGATTGTACCTTCTTGACCTTCCAACAAGTATTTATACTCATCTTCTACTCATATAGATGGCTCAGGAATTATTCAAATTTCTTCTAAGGTAGAGGATTTGTGATATTCTCCCTCCTAATAGTTTCTCCCAACACATATGACACTTGAGATTCTATCCTCTGAGGAATAATTTCAACAATGTATAATTTATAGGATCCTATTTTCCTAGAATTTTTTTCTTGTTGTAAATGATTTTAACTCTACTACTAAGATCATTTTATGAATGAATGTTAATCATCCTAGGTTTTGATTTTCCCTTCCTCCACATCCTCTTATTCCTACATAGTTAGTATTTTTGGGGGTACCATGTTTTTCTAATTCTCTATTCATGCATCCTATGTGTCGTGACTCCTTATGTGGTCAATTCTGCTTCATTTTGTCAAAATGATGTATAGGTTATTACCCCTTGTCTTAGAGTCCTGGCACCTCAAATCCAAGAACACTTCTAGTGCATTATATTAAACAATGCAACTAGGAAAAGAAACAATACTAGTTATGCTTGTGCACATTTAATAACATCCCCAAAAGCCAAAATGTTGGGTGAATTAATTATCTTTTAATAAAACAAATCAATTCCTTGTACATAATTTTTGAATGAGTGTAGGTATGTTTAATTCAAGGTTATCACACCAAATATATGTAGGAATCAAATGATAACTAACATTGATTAATACCTAATTATTTCCAAGTTTTCTTCTACAAGAACATGGCACTCAATCAAACAAAAAAATGTTGTAACTCTTCGCTCTTCTAAAAACAAGGGTATCACTATCAAACACCCACTTGCTTAAAAATATCACTATGAACACCATATGAAAAATGAAATCACACTTGGAAAATAAAATGGCAAACATCTATTCTAAATCATTCTTGCAGAAAAAGGAATAACACTCCTTGAAATCAATTGCACAAAACCATTCAATCACAATAACAAAATAATCAAGCCAATCGGAATCAACACATTGATTAACTGCATATTACATTATACTAGATGTAACAATGACCAACATTATGTTTCAACATCGAATTGTAAATCTATACAGTAATCGAACAATAGTTCATCCAAATGTAGTAATCGCATTATACATTGATATCCAAATGCATCCCATTCAGTAGATCAACCAAGATGGGGTTCTTATCTTGGAATACTTATGTACTAGAAAGTAGGTTTCCAACATCTTCACTAAAGCTTTGGAATTCCCTTGTTTTCCTCATCTGAGATCAAACCTTCAAGGAATATAAGTTTTTCTCTAGGGGTCTTCGTAAGTCCCACATTCACATTTTTTTTTCTCTTTTCTGGGCATGACATTTTTTCCACATGTTTTTTTTCCTTTTCTCCATACATGAGAACTTCTAGTTGAGTACCTTTGTAGGTCCCATTGTTGGGGCCCTTCTTTTTTCTCCCTACATTTCACTTAAGAGGATTTCTAGTGGATAGTTGTAATCTAACTATCCACATATGCAAGTTTCAAAGGCAAGCCATTATTTTCCCAACTCATATAGTAACCTACTACTATCCAACTATCTTTCTTAAATGATGGTATTCTATAGATTTGTTATAAATAGATGAATTCCAATTGTATTTGAATATGAAATATCTTATAGAATAAAAAAATTCTCTTGGTTTTTTTTTATAGAAGCCTTTTTGGTGGTGTAGAAGCATCATGTCTTGTTATGTTGGTTTCTAAATACCTTCAAGGAGAAGATACCATCAAGACACATAATATGGAAACTACTTCTTGATAGACAAGCTTTAAGAACTAGGATCACATCCCATAGGAAATAAATATGATAAATTTTCAATCATAGACATTTAACATGGAACACATTTATGCTTTTCATGGAAAATTCCTCCAAGTCATGGGATTTCATCTGAAGTCAAGCCTAAGTTCAACCTTTCCTAGTTTGTCATAATCACTAATTTAATACACATTATAGTTTTGTGATTTCATTTATGGATATATTTCTAAATATTTTTTTGTATGTTTTCATCTATTTTCCATGACCATGTTGTTTTTAATGGGATAAAATATTAATATCGATACCTTGTGGAAGGCATTGATTCATTATTTTTTAAAATATTTTGAGGTTTTTTCTTAAATGGGGTCTATGTTTATTTTTTGTTAAATCTTTCAATCTCATTTTCATAAAAGTGGGGTCATTTCCTAGTGTAATGCTCATTCCAAATATGTAGGTGGATTCTTAAATAACATTACTCTGAATTATCATTTAAATTTTATTTCCCTAAGTGTAATATGATTTAAAACTCTCTAGAATAAGCTACATAGAAATGTGATGGTTTGTTTCATATATTATGAAATGTAAAAAATATCCTAGGTAAACATACAGTTGGAGGCGTTGGGTAGTTTTATGGATTGTTAGAGATATTAATGGGATTGGATTTGATATTTTCTAGGAATAGAGGATATAAACCAATATTTCATGGTTCAAGTCAATTCCTCATTATTATGCCCATATGCATGTCTATTTTGGAATAGGGATTCCACAATATTAATTTAATTATCATATTTTATTAGATCGATGGTAGGGATTTAACATACATAGAATATTCTAAAAAATTCTTAGTAGTATAGAAAGATCAAAGGCTTAGATTTAATTATGTTATCTTTTACCTTTTAGTTAAATTCATAAATTAAAAAGAATGACACATTAACAAATGTCATATGAAATGAGTTATGGGTTTTTAACCATGTGATATTGATGAGCTATGGTATTGTAATAAAGCTTATTTACATATAAAGAATCTCCATGATAAAGTGAGGGTGAATCTCCATAGATAAGAATATTGTTACATGGATTATAAAATGTATATATATGTAGCTTAGGTTAATATCTTCTAATGGTTAATAATAATAAAAAGAATGATTTTAATGGCCATAGTTCTCGTCTCTTTCACACAATCGGTCTTACCATTTCTTAATTATATTGTCAAATAAAATTAGGTGTAGAGTTTAGATTTCATGTTGAGGGAATATTTTTCATTTTATCTAAGTCCATCACCTTGTGTATTTTCCATTCCTTTTTGCAATTAATTTTATGCTTTATTGTCATCCACTACTTCTCTTTTCCAATTAAAATTTCCTTGTCATCCATTAAGCTTATTGGAATTGTTTCATTTCAATATTCAATTTTCTCGTTTTCTGTTATGCCTATTGGAATGGAGTAGTCTATAATGCGACTTTTTGGAGATTCTAGTCATCTAAAAAGTGATTTATTCCAGCCATCCACCCCTCTGCTTCTCCATCACCTCTGTTGCGATTACCTCGCTGGAACGTTACTATGTTACCTCTTTCCTCGTCAGGTCGCATGCCAACTCCCATCATTAACTTCACCAACCCACCGTGCCAACTCCACTAATTCATGAACCGCGCCAACTCCATTTGAATTTTCATCTGTTGCACTGCATCCCCTACTTCTCTGCTCATGCCCAGACTTTCTGCTACATTTTCTGAAGTCAAAAGAAAAAACCACAATGATTTGCTCATATAATATACTTTTCCTTTGAAGTGTGTATGATTGGAATTCTGACAATGGATTCTCCATAGATCCTCTATATTGAATTGGGCCATGCTACTATGCTTCTACTCTATTGAATCTGTTGAATCTCAGGTGGTAATGAATCTTTTTCACTATAATTCATGACTAGCATGCACATAATTCAACTAAGTACATAATTGAACTACGTTGTGCTAGTTAGAACAAAAATGTCTGACCCCATCAGAATAGCCTGCACTGGATAAACTAGGCTATACTTAATTTTGTAAGGTGGGAATGAATGGCTTTACTCTTCCCACGAGGAAGGCTTGTTATAGTATCCACATCCACTTTACCAAACCTGGTAAGAAAAATCAAGGAGAAAACCATCTTAACATCTTCACACCCGCAAAAAACCGTTGGAAAGATCTTCTAGTAGAGCTCCTTGTCTCTAAAAATCCCATAAGCCCACTTTACCATAGAAATTCATGAAGGCCATTTATTTCAGATTCTCATCAAATTTCAAATCATGTTCAAATATACTGTCAGCTCCAAATGCCTTCCTCCATGCCACACTATTTTTCCTCACTAAATGGTCATAGGAGCATAGCAAGAATATGGCACTACTAAAACCTAAATTGAATGGAATGACTACATGAAAGGGTTTGTCCCTGAGTGAAATCCTAACTCTTACAAACCTATTAGAGTGTGACTTTAAAGTGTTCATAGAAACCCCTTAGTCTAATTTCAGGTTGGTGGGTGATGAAATCTAGACGTTAGATTTGTGGAGATTAGAAGGCATGAGATTGATTGATCATAGCCTCCTCATCTCCACTTAGACCTTCTAAGTGATGTCTCTAAAATGTAAGCAATTCATCTTTGATTCCCCCCACCGAAAAAGTCACCTGTTGTCTTAAAATCCTTACCAATCTTCTCTAGACCTAAGTGGGTTAAAGATTTGATGCATAGTTGGCATAAGATGGTGGTAAGCCTGATAGGAGGGAGAGGGTAAATCCGAACTCAGGAAAGACAACATTTTAGTAAAAATACCGTCATGAATCTTTTTAAAATAGTGAGGCTATAGTGGACTGGAGAATAACAAGTCAGAAGCTACCAGTGCATGCATCGAATAGGGATGTAGCAACTCCATGAATCAGTCATCCTAATGGTTCTCCCATTGGCACTGGTGGATTCAGACAGACTGTTTTAGCTCGATCTTATAGAGATCTAGCTAATTGTTCTAGATTGATGATCTATTTCCTCCTCCTTTGATTGCCCACTGATTAATTAATCAATTCCTGTGTTTTCTTTTCTCTTGCTTATTATTCTTTTGAATGATCCAAGTTTTCTTTGATCTAAGATAGTTGAGCCCTCAAATGCTCTATATCTATTGATACTGGTTATTCCCCCTTCCTAATAGATGCATAGTTTTTCTCCTTTAGAGGATGTTATTCCCAACAGAATAACAATGGTGAAGTGCCTATTGATCTTATTCACCTTGAAATATTTTGCACGAATAAATTTTAGAAGTACAGTAGTCCTCTCATCATTCTTTTTGATAAGCAGGGGAATTCCCCAAATAGTAACATTATCATTGTACCTCTGCAAAACCTCTGTGGCAGGTTTCTCATTCCCAATGATATTCTCATTAGATTTCTCTTTCCTACATATTTGGCAAATTAATTGGTCACCAACTGTAGAAAATATCCTTTTGTGATGCTTTATGTACCAATTTATTATGTCCAACATTGGCTCTCTCCTCCATGAACCCAATCTCTAAATCTCCTGTATATATCTGAAAGAGATCATCCATAGTGATGGGCCAAAAACCAAAATAGAACTCACAAGACAACTCATCAGTGAAATGTGTTTCCAATAATTGAAAATGAAAAAAAAAAACTTTGAATGAGTTCTTGCCTTAAAAGATACCCATGGGGGCTAGGTCAATGATCAATGTAGAAACATAGACATTTTATTCTCATTTTTACCACCATTTTTCATCCTGTAGTTATGATGATATCACCTTGCTTCCAAATATCTTATTAGAAACATTACTAAATTCCCCATGTATGAGCAATCCCTTTTATCTTGGTGTCTGGTTAAATAAGATATTTACTTGAAAACATAAGATATTTGAATGATGATTCAATATCTTGTTTTTTCTGACAAGTTTATGTATATGAACTTGTTTGGAATTTTAGCTCACCAAATTTTTTGATAAAAATGCAATGTTGTGTATTAAATGAAATGAAACCCACTAGTTAGCTCTACGAAAGAGAGACTGAACCAGGAGAGTCTGGCTCTGCAGAATGCTCTACATTGTTCATGTACATCACACATTATATAGTAATCACAAATTTAGGGAAGTTAGAACCATAACCTAAAAAATAGAAACTAATTCCTATCCTGAGGTCTCGTGAACCAACTCACTATTCTAAGATATTCTCGATTATCTCTAACACTCCCCCTTAATGGAGAAGGGGTTCAAAAATATGCCTAACATCTCCCTAAACATTTCAAACTTGATTTTTCCAAGAGGCTTAGTGAAAATGCTTGAAATATTATCACATGTATTACAACATACCAAATGGATTTTTTTTTTTATTGCACTTTCTCCTTAACGAAGTGGAACTATGTATCAATGTGTTTAGTGCTTTTGTGAAACACCAGATTATTGGCAAGTTTGATTGAACTTTGATTGTCGTATTTGATCGTTGTTGCATCTTTCTGTTCTTCCCCAAAATCCTGGAGAAGTCTCTGCAACCAAACTACCTCACATGTTGCTACACACATAGCTTGATATTCTGCTTCCGTTGAAGACAAGGAAACTGTGTTCTATTTCTTACTGCTCCATGTAATCACCCCAGATTCAATGTTGAAAGCATAACCTGTTATGGATCTGTGATTGTCTACATTTCCATCTGAGTCTGAATCTGTAAATCCTATCAATCTAACATCAGAGGAATCAATATAAATAATACCATAATCTACAGTAACTTGTAGATACATAAAAACACTTTTCGCTGCATTCTAATGACTTTAAAGTGGCTTGGAAATATATTGACTTAGCACACTAGCTACATAAGCCAAATCTGGTCTAGTAGTTGTCAGGTAGATTAGGCTCCCAACCAACTATCTGTAAAGTGTCGCATTTGTTGGCATTATGTTTCTGGTATGGTTATATGTTACAGATGTTGTACTTGATGGCAACACCCATGGCATGGCTCTCAATATGATGAGAATTAAGAAGTACGCAGGAGAAAAGATCACAGAATTTTATGCAGAGAAAAGTTTATAAAAGTTTATTTCATGTGGAGAAAAGTTCACGGAATTTTATGCAGAGAAAATTTTATTTCATGTGGGAAAACTTACCTTTGGTCCATGATAGTTATTCCTTGGAATTGGAACCTATGGTTTTTGGACCATGGCATCTCAACAGACGTGTTTATCCCTAGTATTGAGTTGATGGTATTGGTTTGTTACGGTTTTGGCCCGTGGTATTGGTCCATGATTTGAGGAAGAGCTTGCCTATATAAAGCAAAGGAGATCATTTGGCTTGGGTATGCTTTTGGGTTGAATATCTTAAGATCTGAAATATTGGGTTATTGTTTCAAAAGCTCGATCTATATGAAAGTGAAGTGGAAAGCGAATCTGTGAAGGGTGATCTCTCAAGCACTGCAGCTGCGGAAGTGCGGAAGGCGCTGCAGGAGACCGCCGCAGGAGGCGCCACAGGAGGCGCCGCAGGAGACGCCACAGAAGGCGCCACAGGAGATTCCGCAAAAGGCGCCACAGAAGACGCCACAGAAGGCGCCGCAGGAGACGCCGCAGGAGATGTCACAGAAGGCGCTGCAGAGACGCGCGGGAGCCGCAGGAGACGCCGCAGGAGGCGCCGCAGGAGACGCCGCAGGAGGCGCCGCAGGAGATGCCGCAGGAGACGTCACGGAAGGTGCCACAGGAGGTGCCACAGGAGACGCCACAGGAGGCACCGCAGAAGACGCCGCAGGAGGCGCCGCAGGAGGCGCTGCAGGAGATGCCACAGGAGGCGCCGCAGGAGACGCCACAGAAGGCGCCACAGGAGACGCCGCAGAAGGTGCCACAGGAGATGCCACAGAAGGCGCCGCAGACGCCGCGGGAGACGTCACAGAAGGCACCGCAGGAGACGCCACAGGAGGTGTCGTAGGAGACGTCACAGAAGGCGCCGCAGGAGACGCCACAGGAGGCGCCATAGGAGACGCCACAGGAGGCGCCGCAGAAGACGCCAAAGGAGGCGCCGCAGGAGACGCCGCAGGAGGCGCCGCAGGAGACGCCACAGGAGGCGCCGTAGGAGACGCCACAGAAGGCGCCATAGGTGACGCCGCAGAAGGTGCCACAGGAGACGCCACAGAAGGCGCCGCAGGAGACGCCGCAGGAGACGTCACAGAAGGTGCCGCAAGAGATGCCACACGAGGTGCCACAGGAGATGCCACAGGAGGCGCCGCAGAAGACACCACAGGAGGCGCCGCAGGAGACACCGCAGGAGGCGCCGCAGGAGACGCCGTAGGAGGCGCCGCAGGAGACGCCGCAGGAGGTGCCACAGGAGACGCCGCAGGAGGCGTCGCAGGAGAAGTCGCAGGAGGCGCCACAGGAGACGCCACATAAGTGTTCTGGGTTTAGTTTTCTGTTATTGTGGATCTGGTTATCCGGGTGACTTACTGGTACTTGATGATCATTTGATGTTTATGGATCCAGTTTGAAAATTTATGAAAAGTGGTCCTTGAAAGAAAAGAAGTAGGGGGTTGTAGCTCCCTTCCAGGAGAGACTGGAAAACGAGAGAGAGTTGTAGCTCTCTGCAGGTTGCAGCCTGCGTACTGGTAAAGGACTGCACCAGTACAAGACCATTGTAAAAGGAGTTTCTAATTTGAAAGAAGATAGAGACATATTGCAGCAGGTGGTTTTCACCCACATTGGGTTTCCACCTTATATCTGGTGTTCTTTGATGTGACTGTCTGTTTTTCTTGTTCATGCTCATTGTTTTATGGTACTGATATGCAAAAATAATTCAAAGTATAAATAAGGAAGAATTGTTAAAATACTGATTCCCCCCCCCCCCTCTCAGTATTATTTTCAACAATCCTTTTATTGATGAAATACTAGAAAAAGTGGGTGGTTTGGAGGCTTATTAATTTACTAATGGATTCTCTAGTTACCATCAGGTGAATATTTCTAAAGAAGATCAATATAAAACTGCCTTTGTGACAGAATGGGGATGCTTTCAATACATTTTCATGTTGATTGGGTTGAAGAATGAACCAACTATTCTATTGCGCATTGTGGTTTCAGTGTTTAAGGAATTTATTCATAATTTTTTACAAGTTTATATGGAAGATTATATTGTGTTCAGTGTATTGAAGAGGGACATTGAGCTGTTACTGCTAATGCTAGATAGGTGCAGACAACTGCAGATTTCATTAATTATAAATAAATGTATATTTTTTTCACCTTTTAGAATTTTGTTGGGGCATGTAGTTTTCAAGAAAGGTTTTCCAGTGGATCCAACAGAGATCATGGTAATTGTGGATCTACCACCACCCACACTAGTCAGGCAATTGTGGTCTACCCTAGGACATATAGGAGAGAGAAGGACTAGAAATGGTGTATGCACATTAAACGTTTAGGCATTACCTACTGACCAATAAGTTCAAACTGTACATTGATCATTCCATGTTGAAGTACCTCATGAACAAGCCTGTGTTTGGGGGAAGAATTTGCAAGTGGCTACTCTATTTCTAGGATTATGATTTTCAGGTGGTGCTCAAGCATTCTAAACTGAATGCAAGACCCAATCATTTGTTATGCCTAACCATAGGAGAGGATATGTAAAATTCAGAGGGCAATCTTCTGGATGCACATAATTTTTTTGTGACCATGGTGGATGACCATTTTGAGGATATTACAATATTCTTAACCACATGGATGGCACCAAAAGAATATATTGTTGCATAGAAGAAACAATTAGTAGTAAAAGAAACTGACTATTAGCGAAATGCGGGTTCCTTGTACAAGTTAGGTGCATATGAAGTTTTATGCAAGTGTGTACTAGAGCATAAATGGCTTATGGTTCTAACATAAGCACCCATAGGAATATTTGGAGGACACCATATAGGATTGGGCATAGCACATAAGATCATGTGCACAAGATTATGGTGGCCTACTCTACATATTGAAACTAAGGAGTTTTGTAGAACTTACGATGTATGCTAGCGAGTGGGGTGACCTTTCGAAAGAGATAATATGCCCTTGGTTCCCCAAATCACTTTGTAGCCATTCGACAAATGGGAAATTGATTTTGTGAGTTCAATCATCCCACCCACAAGGGGAAATAGTGAGTGGTACATAACCACTACCACTAAACATATGACCATATGGGTGGAAGATGCACCATTCAAAGATTGTAGCACAAATACAACTGCACACTTTTTATGTGACAATGTAGTGACAAATTTTAGGTGTCTGAGAAATCTAGTGAGTGACCAAGGCACTGAATTTTTTAACAAGACTATTGCAACACTGACCGAGGAGTTCTAGATCTATCATCAAAATGGAACTCCCTACCATCCATAAGATAATAGTACAGTGGAGGCATTCAATAAAAAATTGGAGACAATTCTTAATAAGGTATGTAACGCACAACATGGTGATTAGGATTTAAGGATACTAGTGGTTTTGTGGGTTGTTGACGGTGCTAGACCCACCAACATGTCAAGGGGATCTCCTTGGTAAGAAGTCCCAATTAGACCTCATACCGTTTGGTGTATGAGCCCTAGTAGTGGGTCGTAAGGTAATGCCTTGATTACAGTGTCGCACAGAGGCAAGTAGAATAACTCTGTCAGTAGCAATGGTGTCACTGATGCAGTGAGTCAAGGAAGGTGTATGAGAGGTTCCAACACTTCAAAAGGGGAAGGAGGTGAAGGTGAGTTCTAGGTTGAAAGGGATCAGTCTCGACTCGGCTAGGATCACAAAAGACAAAGGACATGCATAGCTTCCAGCAGAGTAGTCCACTTGGATGTGGCAGTGACATCATACAAGGTAAGATAACACATACAACACTCATGTATCAATTTGAGATGAGTGTGATGGTTGTTATAGAAAGGTTTGAGTGAAAGGTCTGTCTTATGTCCGACAGAGCAATCAACAAGGAAGGTGACAGATAAACAACGACATATGCAATAGATTAACAACAAGATTCATATAATTTCATGTGAATCAGTTCATACACAAGTACGTAAGTTAAAAAATGCATATCATTAAAGCAACCGGGGCAGTCCAACTACAATAATAACATATGCATGAAAATGTGATGTCTCTTATTATATAAAGAAGTGTAAGTCATAATCATACAATACATACATGTAAACCCACTAGCCCCAATAGTGGAACATTACAACCACATCCGCATGTCCCTCTAAAGAGATGTACTAGCTCCATGTAGTGGAGAAGCCAAGGCGCATTACAATACTGTCGAAGCCTTCTTTAAAATAGTCTTAGTAGAAGATTGGCTGACCAAAAGCCTCTACAATGAGTTATGAGGGACTATTTATAGCAAAGGGTGGGGTGACCCTTGACATTCCCCTTTGTGGCAGTTCAACTACCCTCATGAATCTTCACCTACTCTACGACTATTACATCCAACCATTAACACTTGACTTACACTTGACATGACTCACCATTACAATGCACATGTACTCATGTGAGACAACATGGCTTGAGCAAACCTTCCAAGATGTCACTAACACTCAATTCGCTATGATGAGACTAAATCTTTGACAGTCTTGTGATGGTGAACGTGGTGATCTGATTCCAAGCTTGCTCGTTCATGATGGTGTGCATGAACCTCATGGTGACATCTTCCTAAAGCGAACTCTTACCTCCGTTGCAACTGGTGCATTGGTTCAGCCCCTTCATCCAACTCGTCCACTAACATGCACATGGTATTCTTGGGTATGGTTATATCGACAACACACTAATGCATAGTGTCTGTGCTGATCTTTAAGTGTGTGCTGGTGGTCATGCACATCAACTTGCCAAAGTACATGTTCAACCTTAGTTAGACTTGCTTCTTGTCTTCGCCTTTGTGAGTGTGTTGAATGCGTTGGATTGCATGTGTGTGCTCAAAGACATGCATGCTGTTGAATCCCTTGCATGCGATCAACAACACTGCTCACCATGTCTTCTCTATGTCATTTGCTGGGATGGACCCTTAACTTGTATGGGCGCAGTTTCATTCGAGAGTGCATGTTACGCCCACTGTGGTTCCTGTTCTTGCTGCAAATCATTCGATTATCCATGATGCTTCATGTTCTTCCTGAGTTTCTCCTTCAACACATGTAACTCCTTCTTTTTTCCATCTTCTACCTTCGCTCGACCTTCATGTCACACCCTTACTTCATATCCAGAGTCTCCAAAGTTGCTTTCTTCAGCAATGGACTTGCTTGAGCTTGCAACCTTGTTCCACCTTCGTGTTCTCAACAACCCTCCTCTTGCATTCATTGCATTTGGTATGATGTCCTCAACTGTTGTTCATGATTTTGATCGCTATGATACTGCTACTCTTATGAGTAGGAAACTCCATGGAAACTTGATCGACTACATCCCCAAGCGTGCTTTGAATGGTGTCTTCATCTCTACTCTCCTGGAAACCATTATACTTGTATTGCTGAGAGGTAGATGAACACCTGCAATAGCTAGAGACATGGAAACACTCAGAACAGTAATCTATGAGTCGAAAACCAAAATGAACATGAGAAATGACTTGCAACATACATGGGTGAATGATCATGAAGGTTGCGCAATTTCGACAGGGAGGTCAGTAGACCGACTGCCAAGACACAAGGCATAGTCTAGGATGCTGGGATACTGATTGACTATTTGAACGACATAATTCACAATCCATTCTGGTTGTTGACTATTGGAATTGCGCAATACACAATTCCAGTTGGGAAGGAATGTTGGCCCAGGGACAAATTTGTGCAATTTCTTGGGCCAAGTAGCCACTGTCCTCCAGAAATGCACAAAACAATTTTGGAGTCTAGTACTAGGCAAGAATGTGCAAATCTGGAGAGGAAGGTGAGCCTTCCTTTTCCAGTTTGTGTAATGCAGCCTCGGTGAAGGCAGAGCCCAAGCCAAGGTTGGCCCAACTCGCC
Source organism: Pinus taeda (assembly GCA_000404065.3). Taxonomy (NCBI): domain Eukaryota; kingdom Viridiplantae; phylum Streptophyta; class Pinopsida; order Pinales; family Pinaceae; genus Pinus; species Pinus taeda. The sequence goes on from APFE031357828.1 coordinate 77,933, forward strand.
AATAGGAAACTAAATGCAAGTAAGCCAATGAATGCATGACAACAATAAGTGATAGAAAAAGTGATTAACAATGCATGAAAAACACGAACGAAAGATTCGACAAACAGATCAACATGCATGTGGGTAAGGCAGTTCATCGGTTGGGCGAGTGTTCGTGTAAAACAATTTCATGCATGCGACAACAGTGAGATAGCAACGATGTTACGAAACTAGCTCACAAAAAGATAGAAAAGAAATATCAACGCCCTAGAAAGAAGCCTCTTCGAGGGGGAAACCTCCTTTACATTACACAAATGAACAATTCTTGGATGATACAAATGACAAGACCTCATTTCTATATATATGATTCTAAGGGGTCATAATGTAATCAGAGTTGACATAACAATAATAACGTAATATCACAACAATATGGGCCTTTACAGTTCCTAGGTCATAATCTGGGGCTCATCAATACATAAGTAATCTATAAGGGTCTACTTCTTCTCCATAAGTTCTAATTATAGTGTAATTCTTCTCAAAGTACGAGTCCCCACATTTTAGCCTAAATTTCATATGAGGGATAAATTTACATTCATTAGGGAACTTGGAGGAGACTGAACCTGAATCAATGAATATAGAATGGACATAAAACCATCAATAAATCTCTAGTATCAATATGGATTTTTATTAAAAATTATGACCTATGTCATTCAAAAGGTAAATTATCTTCCCCTAATTGATTCCCTTTTTTGCAATTGCAAGGATTCCAAATGAGGGGATTGTTGGAATAAGATAAGTTATACCGAATAGCATTGATATATGTTGTTCTTTATATTGGTCATGTTGAGTATTAGTTATAAGGAATCCTATGGAAGTTTAAATAAGTTCCCCACTTTATCTCCTAAGCTAGCCCTAAGACTAGAAGGGGTATCTCTCAATCTGTCATAAAATGAAAACCGCTCTGAATTTCCTTAGAAAAAATCATATAATATGTTATAATTCCAGGTTCATGATTGTGAACAATATGAAATATGAATAATTAAGACACATTGGAGATGATAAAACACTGAAAACAAAGTCTAAGAATCAATGTCCCTCCGAGTCTGTAGGTGAGTTAACCTGATTCATTGGGGCATTTTTATAAGTTCTTGCTGATACCAGTGCTCTGGGCCCCATGATTCTATTTTGAATAAATGGTAAGGAAAATGTTGTTGCAGACTTTCTATCTAGGGTGAATCTACCTATAGGTGAAGAAGGAATGGTGGATGACCAGTTACCAGATGAGCATTTGTTTTCTATTTCAGTTTGCCCTCCATGGTTTACTAATATAGAAACCTATTTGGTATCAACACACTTCCCACCAAACTTTCCCTCCATAGAAAACAACAATATAGTCAAGAAAAGCACCCCCTTCACCTGGATTGAGGGCAATCTCTTCAAACTTGGCCCAAATCAAATCTTGAGAAGGTGTGTAAGGGAAGAGGAAGTTTTTGACATCTTTCTGATCTGTCATGATGGGCCTTCTGGAGGTCACTTTGTAGCAAAGAGAACAACATTCAAATTGTTACAAGAAGGCTATTATTGACCCACTCTTCATTAGGATGTGAAGAAGTACATTAGTCAGTGTGATCGGTGCCAGAGGATGGGAAAGCCTACTCCAAGAGATGAAATTCCCCTATAGACACAAGTGAATTTTGAGCCATTTGACAAGTGGGGCATGGACTTCATTGGGCCTATTAACCCTCCCTCAAAGAAAAAACAATACATTATTGTGTGCACTAATTATTTGACTAAGTGGGTTGAAACCAAGGTAATTAAGATAGCAACAGAAGAGAAGGTGAAATTAAGGTAGCAATATAAGAGAAGGTGGTTGTGTTCCTAAGGGAGAATGTATTCTACAAATTTGGGTACCCTAGAGAGCTAGTCACAAACCAAGGCAGCCAGTTTACCTCCAACATGATTGAAGAACTGCTCAGCCATTACAAAATCAAGCATAGAACCTCCACTCCTTATCATCCACAAGATAATGGGCAAGTGGAGGTGACCAACAGGGCACTGGAGAGCATCTTAACCAAGGTAGTGAGCATTAGTAGGAAAGATTGGGCAGAGAGACTAGTTGAGGCCACTCGGGCCTGTAATACAACATGGAAGACCACCACTGGATTTACACCCTATGAGCTGGTCTATGGGAAAAAGGCTTTGTTGTCCATTGAATTTGAATATAACACATTGAGGATGGAAACATAACTAGATTTGGATCTTAGTCATGCACAAAAATAAAGATTTTTCCAATTGAATGGCTTAGATGAATTTAGAATGCAGGCCCTCTTACATATAGAGATAGTTTAGCTTCAGAGGAAGATCTGGCATGATAAACATATTAAGGAGAATCAATTTCAAGAGGGCAATTGGGCATTGTTATATGATTCTAGGTATAAATACTTCAAGGGCAATCTAAGGATAATATGGCTCGGGCCTTATGTGGTGGAAAGATGCCATGATAATGCTTTAGTGCAAATCAGAACTATAGATGAAGAAGCCATTCCATTGCTTTTTAATGGACATCGATTGAAAATGTACAAGAGGCCTTTATCAAAGCAAGAGTTCATTGACAATATCAATAAAACAATGATGATTGTGGAGCAAGTTCCAGATCCTCCCCCATCGGGTCACTGAAAAAAAAAAAAAGAGAAAATAGAATAAGGATTCAGGGGAAAACCTCCATGATGCGCCTGAGTCCCATATTTGGGTTGAAAACAGCGTGAGGCGGCCCAACGATGAAAAAAAAATGAAAAAAAAAGAACAAGAAGATCCCTGGGTAAAAACCTTCCTTGAGGTGCCCAGGGAAAGCATCTAGGGTGAAAACCTCTCTGAGGCAGCCTAGGTGTTGTTAAAAAAAAAAATAGAAAAAAGAAAAAAAAGATAAAAAGATGTAATTGTTATTTGCAGGTGGACGAGAAAGAGATTCAAGGAGAAAAAAGAGGATCTAAAGAGCACCCTGCCTCACACATATCCATCTCCTCCACTCCTTACCATGCATCACTCCATAATTTCTATCATTTTCCACTCCATTGCTACTATTCAGGAGAAGACTATGTTTTCTATAGGATCCCCTGTACTCCTATAGGATCCCCCAAAAACCTACAGGAAGCAATCCAAGGGTGAATGGTAGGTTGGTTAGGTCTTGTAGTAGCCTATCCCACAAAGTATCAATCATCAAATATAGGTCTTCACAAGGACGATCAAGGAGCTCCATATAGAAAACAGAAGACAACAAACAATAGACAAAAAACAATAGAGGAGGAAGAAGAATGACCATGCAGCAAGTAAACAATGCAACACATCTGATCTTTGAAAATTGCAGCATGGCATCGAGACCACAGGTAAGTATCCCACTCACTCACTCATATGTATAAATTTATCAAAAGTTGTAAAAGTTATGGGGTAGTTGGTTTACAAGTGAAAAGGTGGCCAATTAACTTGGCCACCTTCATTTAGTCATCACATACAAAACTAGGTGTCCTCTCACACATGGTTGTAGTCATTTAAAGACAAAGGAGAAGACAAGAAGTGGTTAACTACAGATCTATAAGGTGGGAGTTGATTACAAGGAGTGGGAAACAAAACATCATTTGCATGCATTCATGCATTCATGCATTCCAACTCCTCAAAACTCCCTCACTCAAGTCACACTTATAACTCTAGCCACCCACCACAAGCAATGATCCATCATTCTGCAAGAGAAGTTCTACAAGAGCATCTACAAGAATTCATACAGGAACAATCTATAGGAGCAGTCTACAGGATACACAGAGGCAGTCTACAAGATAGGCAGAGAGGGGTTCAAGAGGGAATATGATGAGAACTATCCACTGCCACCATTCTAAAGAGGTAGGATCTAAAAATGCATCCCCATTTACAAGTAAATGAACTAGAAATGCTCCAAAAGATAGTGGATATAACAATTGTGGGAGGCGAATTACAGACATAGGAAACTATGTTTTCTCCTGAATTTAAAATTCTTTTGTCAAACATCTCATTTCCTCCTCAAGCTTCACAAGCGAGATGATAGGAGGGTTTAATAGGAGAGAACCCACAAACACCGTAAGGATACAACAAGACCCCCAAGTGCTTGAAATCTTTATAAGACAATAATGGATGGGGTTTTTTGAAAAGTTCACAGGGTGTGATGATGAGGTGGTTCAAGAATTTTCTCATTCCCTCATTCCACACAACAGAATATGTGCCACTGTTATAGTTAGAGGGCTCACTATAGATCTCACCCCAAAGTTCATCAGTAGGATCACCACACTTCCCCTAGGAATTCCTTGGAGAAAAGAAGACAAAGCAGACAGTCAGGTGGCAAAAAGGAAATTCTTTTTAGAAGGTGAAGAACCCACAGAAGATAAAAATGGAGTAAGGAGGGACACTCCGCCATACCCATGGAGTGAGGTAGTTTACCAAATCATCAAATATCTCATGTGATGGTAGATATAGTGTTGTTTATGGCTACTATTTTAGGATGCTTGAAGAATTAAGATTTGGGGTAGAGACACCAGTTCACCGAAATACTATGCTCTTTACCTTGGAGAAAAATGGTTGCAATTTCATATTAAAACACTAACACAAATGGGAACCATGCCATTTCAGGACTACAAGCAGTTTATTGATCTTTGTGATCAAAGTACACTAGAGGATAGGGTCAAAATGGCTGAGTGTTACTTGCACAACATGGTCCTCATAGACATGAATGTTTGGGATCCTAATGCTGAGCTAGGAGATCTACAATTAATGGATTTGGCATCATGGATGAACCATGAGGAGTCAAGGGCTGCAGAGATGAAAATAATATTGGCCATAGAGAAAAATGAACCTCTATTTATTAGAGTCGAACAATCAAATCCTAGGGCCCTAATCAACAATCATAATCTAATTGCAAATGATCCTCAATTGGCACCTAGATATCTTGTTGCCCAGGAGTAAGCAAATGCACATTTTGAGGATATGCTTAGGCTACTAGGAGATGATAGTATACATCCCTACTCAAGGAGATGGAACACACTGCCACATAGCTTTAATATTAGCGAATATCACTCCCCTCAAAGGTTGAGAGAGGCACTCAATAGGATACCTATGTATAAGAAATCAATGCAAAGGTTGAAGGTCAATTGGATAGGCCTAAAACTCAGTCCACCACTACTACTAGGGATGCTAGAAGGGAGAAAAGAAGAAGAGGAAAAGAGGTAGTGGGAAGAAGTAGAAAGGAAATTAGGCTTCTATGCACAAGAAGAAGAGACCATAACAGAGGCATGGGATGTCAGAGAGGCTACTAGAGCCATGAAGGACATGTACATTGACTAAGTTGCTCAAAGGATAAGAAACAATTTTAGTAGAGGGTGATGATGAGCCTCATCATTGGGTAATTATATGGGCCTTAATTCACCTGCTAGCATAGTCAAACCAACTATTCTCACAACTTGTTGCATACTTTTTATTATATTTTTCTTATGAGATGAGTTAGAGTTGGATATTTTGCTTTGTGTTCTAATGTGCATGTAATGCAAGATTAAAGGATAAAAGCATGGAATTTTAGCAAATATCTTGGTCAAAAATAGAATGGGACAAGGGAGAGGAATTATAGGAGGGAAATCCTCCTCATTTACTACCCCTCCATTCGAATATTCCTCCATAAGCTTGGAGTGCAACCAGCCAAATCATGAGGACTAGAAGGCAACTGAGCAAGTGGAAGACAAAGCACCGGTTTATCTCTAGTTTCGGAGTTGAGCCTCCCTAATTTTAAAGAAGTCGTTGGAGGCTTTAGTCATATAAGTAGAGAGGTCTAGGATCTTAGTAGGATTCGGACTTTGGATTGTAAAACTTTACACTATTTTCAAGCTGCAAGACTTGTGACAGTTTTGATGTAATCCATTGTTTTTTATAATAAGAATGAGTTTTGTTTCGAGCCAGCACTGATTTAACTTAAAGGGTTGAAGTTATTGGGTTAGGGCCTAACCGTAGCAACTAAGGCTCCTCTTCACTGTACATGTATGCTAGTGTTGATCCATGGTTTAATCGGTCATTTGCTTAAATAGATGCATTCTCATTATAGTAGTGTAGAGTAGATTGGTTGTATTTCAAATTTCTAGTTATTGAATGAGCTTTGGAGTTTGCTGTCATGATTCAGTACTTGGTTCATTTCATTGTTATCTTCTTCAATCACTCTCTTTCTGTAATAGGTCTCACTCATATTCACATTTATTTTAGCACAAAATACTTAAGTGCAAGCCAATAAATCACGCCTTAAGTGGATTATACCTGTAGATCTCCTTATCGTCTGATCCAGAACAAACCTATCAAATCACCGTCTAATTAATTTTAATGCTTGACTTTATGCTCTCAAAATATCCACCATTGATCTACCACGCCCTTGATCTAATAGATATCACGTCACCCAATCACCAACCAGCTTGGTCGATCTCCACCACTGATCAACCCCGCCTGATCCAATAGCTATCGCGCAATCTTGTGTGGATTCTTGCACGGCCGATATCCACCTAAGAGAATGTGAGAAAAGTGGTTTTATTGTATTACATGTCACGCAGTTAGGATAATCATGCAAAATTTTGGAATTCTGCTTACAGCCTTGAGGGCACGCGAGAAACTGCTCACTGCCTATCGAAACCCGCTCTATCATTTCACACATTTTTTTACCCTTTTTCACCACGTGACTTGATGTGATCCATCCATCTCCTCACCTCATCTCCACAATAATACCTTAGCCATTCATCTCCTGTTTAACCTTGTTTATCCATCCATTCACTTAACCTACATGATAAGATATCCGCCATTCATCTTTCGATTAGTCTTGTTTGTTCTTCTCTTGACTTAAACCTCCCACGATAGGATCTCTGCCATTCATCTTCTAATTAGTTTTGTTCATTCATATCTTGAATTAAACCTCTCATGATAAGATCTTTGCCATTCATCTTTCGATTAGTTTTGTTCGTCCATCTATTCACTTATTCTCCCACGATAAGATCTCCACCATTCATCTTCCGTCAGTCTTATTCATCCATCTATTCACGTAATCTTCCATGATAAGATCTCCACCGATCATCTCCCATTAATAATTTTCTCGATCGATCCAATGGTTCCTATGAACTTATGCTTTGTTACGTCCTCCTTTCACTGATTTCTACCTTCACTTGCTCTTCTGCTTAACTCCTTGCACGCTTGATTTTAGCGGAAATATATATATATATATATATATATATAAATATATATATATATATATATTATATATATATATATATATATATATATATATATAAAATAAATAAATAAAATAATGTGAAAACAATTTTAGTTTAGTTTCTTTGCTTATTCATTAGTTTAGTTTGATTCTCTTTACTTCTGTAACATAGATAACAACATTAGGTTAGTGTTGATTTAGCAATTCTTCTTAGTTTAATTGTTTAAATGGTTAATTAGGACATGGTGTGATTTAGCATTACATGTTGTTTTCTTCATTTCTGCAGTAGAGTAGCTCTCTTAGAATATATTTTCTCTTCTTCCATCAAAGAATCAAGCTTCTTCTGACTCTATAGAAGTCTAACTTGGAACCCTTGGGGTCTCTTTCTAGATGAACAAGTGAAAACAGATAGGATCTTCACTTCTACTTGTGCATATAGCACTGTTACCTCCAAGTTTGTATGAACCCCAAGTTGATAAGTAAAGTTGGTAGCCCAGGAGTTGTAGCATCCTTGCTGCAATACTAGCACTCATAAATATTTGGAAAAGAAATATACTTTGTATTAATAAGGAAAAGGAGAGAGTTACAACTAAATCCTTCATGTTGATAACTTCCTCCCAATAGTCCTCAATTTCAACCTTGCATTCAAAAGCCTTTAATGGATACTTTAGTAGAATGAAAGTATAGTTCAAAATTATAAAAGACAACCCCTTTTCCTTTGAGTGAATTACATTTATAGGACAAGGAAGGAAATTTGAGATCCATTTAGGTAGGAATTAGATCATTGAAGGAGGGAATGGGATCCACTATGGTAGGGATGAGATACACTTGAGCACGGATTCTGATATGAAAATGGAGGAGGAGGAGGTCAAATTCCTCTTCATAAAAATAGGGATCTTTCTTTGGCTTTGTAAGGAAAAATGGGTCTTAACACAAAATAGGTTTTCCAAAAGGTTTCTTCAAGTTATGAGTTAGTTATCACATGTAAACTTAAAAATAAGAAACACAACACCATATAACTCATACATGAATTTGTGAAAAGTAGAATAAATGATTTGGTGACAGAGTTCACCCCTTTTGGGCTACATCTTTGGGTCTACCAACATGGCTAGGCCACTCCATATATTCAGTGGAAAAGGAGTACATAAAAGTTTGCTGAAAACATGTGGCTATTTCCCCTTCAAGGAAATATTTTCTTGCAAATAACTCTCACATAAACATCATGACAACCTATAGTTAGTCATGAAAACATCAACAAAATAAGGTGTCTCCTAAAAAGACCCTGTACTCCATCTGAAAATGAGCATATGCCATATAAGCACTTCAATTCAACATTGAAGGAAAAATAGAAAACTTTCCTTAACAAGACATGGTGAGAAAAGTATAGAAGTGTTGAACCCTGTAAGTAACAACTACTACAACAAACTTATGAAGGTAAGAAAACCCCTACAAGGCATTTTTCATGCTCAAACACCTTCAAGAACTTCACCAAAACACTGATTGATCCATACAACCATGGACTTGAACCTGAAAAAAGTTCCTTCAAATGTCCTCAAATCAACAAACAAAGGTCACCGTTGATCCACAATGTCCATAAACCCCTAGCTACACTCTTCTTGAGCTCCAAAATCCCAAAAAATCACAAATATATGGCTTTACAAGCTCTCCCTATAGTTTTGTTGTTATCCATCCTACAAATCGGACCAAAAGTCTAACTATCCTACAAATCTGCCATATTTTCTACTGCGGAGGTGATAAATTTTCCCGCCGAATGCACAATTTGTTGGATACTAAATTTCCAAATAACCCTTAAAGTCATAAATTTTGGCCACATGGGTCATGCGGCTGACGGCCAGGGCCATCTAGTTACAGGTTAGGGCCAACGACCCACCCTGCCATCTTAGCCCCTTAAAATTTGAGCGTGCAGTCACATTAATCACCCGGGGTCGAGGGTCGGGCCAACGAACCACCCTAACCATTGAGATCCTTTACTCCATGTGTCGAGGAAACGTGAAAGGCCATATGTCATGGGTCTATCCCCCTTCACTAGCACCCATATGTCGAGCCCTTGCCACGGTCTTATAATGCCCAATTGACCTAAACCTGGAGGCTCCGCTAAGCCCCCTCTCCAATGGCGTCTTCCAGGATATGCTTGTGGTCTCATGGGAGATTGTGACCAGGGGCCGAGGTTGGTCCACGTGCCCCATACCTTATACGCTATGGTCATGTGCCGAGGTTGCAATGAGGGACCATGGGCTTAGCCTCAACCCCTTTCCCCATATGCGGATTCAATAAAACTTAAATATAATTTTAATACTATGGTTAATAAGAACCATCCATAGAGTTGTTGGTAGAGCTTGGTGTTGGTAGTGGTACCGGGAATATTGTCCACTTGGAGCTGCTATTCCCACTAAGACTGGTAGCTATCTTAGAAACAAACAAGTTAAAACTACTTTTGCTTTCCTTTATGAGAAGTAGATAAGAGGGGAACAAAGGACACCAACCTCAGTCTTGCGCTTCATTCCTTGCCTGGTTCCTCTCCTTTCTGATAGATCTTCACCGCTTCTTCTTCGTCTACCTAGCTTCAAAGAGCACCTGCGGAATCAAAACAGCATAATACTATCGAAGAAGAGAGATCTATAGTCATAAACAATACAAGACCAGATATGTATTGACCACACAAATTCATATACAATCAATCATACAAGAATGTGGAGGAAAACTTGAATAGATTTATTAATATCAAGAATAGCAAAGAGGATTACAACCAATTTTTCTGGCCCAGCATCATCCTCTAGCAAGAAATCCCTTCTTCACCTCATGTAAAGCTTAGATCACCCAACGCTATGGTGTTACACCAGGAAACCAACAACACTTCTCTACATGATACAAGATTCCAGCCTCTGGATCTCTGTGATGAGGGATCCAAATATAGATGATTGTAGGGGGTGAGTCAGCTTCTGGGTTTTGTTGAGGCCTCGGAAATCGTTGCCACAACATCGGGGATAACCACCCGGTCTGGACCTTGGTACAGCTCCTTTTCCGTTTGGAATGGTGGCTCTGACTGGAGATAACGGGACCAGTTTCCCGATAATGAAATAAAAGGGATGGATGGGTGATGAATAAATTGCTTGAATGATAGGCGAATGACTTATTCTATTGACAAAAGTAGGGAAACTAATACTAATCCTGGGAACAACTTATTCATTCAGAATGTAGCGTTAAATAATCTTTATCTTTTTATCAGGCATATAGATGACTCTGCGAAATAAATAAAGGATGTTCAATCATTCAAAGATTGCTTCACATGAATAGTCACAATGAAGCGATGCATACAGATTACTACATTCACTGTTCATATCATCGATACATATATACGTCTGAAAGAAGAGCACACGATAAACAACCAATAGTGGCATGCATAAAGAATGCTATGAAAAACACACAGATATATATAAGCGATAATAGCAAGAGCGATTTCAATAACAATTCATATAACAAAAAAGAATACAGACGTAGATAATAGTACCATGTGAGCTGTAGATCGATCCGAAATATCAATCGCTATTCAAAATTCCTTCTTCAACACAGAAATGCTTTCAAACAATGACAATAGTGCACATTTGCATAAAAGCCCTTCCTCATCAAATTCAGAATAATTGGTCAAGTTTCATAAAAGAATATCCCTGAAGTACAATAGTGCAGCTTCAGGGTTTAAGTCATATACAAAAATTTTACGACCCTTTCTAAATACTACTAAACTAAAAAGATCTATGAAACAAAATCCTACTAAATTGGTATTAGTAAATCTGGTCTACTTCTCAGGGGCAATTTGGCAGTCGGCAAAATGAGTCATGCCTCAGGTTGCTTGCCCTTAAACCTTAGCTGACTTATCGCGAGCATTGGTTCTACTTCTGGCGGTTTGTTGAGGCGTGAACTGAATTGGGCGGCGAAGGTGGCATCCTGGATGTCAGGTATCATATAACCGACAGCATCGGTTAGGCACTTCAAGACGGCTCTTTGGCTGTATGGTTTGATTAAAAAGAACCAATATGCATCCCATGTCAGACTGTTGACTCCAGTGATCAATCTTGCGCTTTTATCCAAGTTCGGATAACATGAATGCTCCAATATATTTTCTGTTGTTAATTGACCCGAAGTGCATTGGGAAATTTTGTTAGATAAATACAATGTATTATTTACTAATTCAATTAAATTTCCACTGATTGTCCTGCATCTGGAAGTTGCTCTTTCTACTTTCATCAGTTGTGATTGCCACTCTGTGAACAATATTTCTTTGTGCAATTCTAGAATTCTTGGTAGATTGGCTGCCCGACCTACATCTGAATCCTGCCATTCTATAAAGTCTGTCAGTGTTTCTTCTGCCTGATCCAAGTCGGCCCTTGCTTTTTCTACCTTTTCGCTTATAGACGCTGACAATTCGCACAATGGTTCTGCTCCTATGAGATGTTGACATAACAACTTAACTTGATTAATCAATCCTTTATTTAGCTGGAGCACTTCTGCTTTAAATTCATCTATCTTAGGGAGATTTTTCATTTGCTCAATTTGAGTGGTCAATTGAGCGATTTGTTCGTCTTTTGCTTTTATTGCTCCCTCAGTCGATATTCTTAACTACTCTAGTGCCACTGATAGCTCCTTCTGCCTTTGCACCGCACCTTCATCTATCCTCTGTTTTTGCTCTTGTAATTGATTGACTAGCTGGTTATTGTTCTGCTGCTGTGCTAGCAATTCTTTTTCGGCCTGCTCTGCCCTTTGCTGGATTTCTGATAATCTGGCCTGTAGAGAAGAGATATCCTGATCCTTTTCTTTTAACAAATTGCTCACCTCCGTTGCTTTATCAATAGTCGCCACCGAATATGCTCCAACGAACTGTGATAGCCTGGTTAAGTCATCGGAGGGGTTGAATTTCTCTTTCCATACAACATTGCCCGTTACTGTTGATTCAGGGAGTGGGGAAGATTGATCAGTTCTTCTCCTTTTCCTCTGTCGCTTTACGACGACTTTATGCTTGGGGCTGTAAAATATATCTAAAGGGGGGATTTCTTCAATTTGCAAAACGATCTCCCCCGTCGGATCTTTAGGAATTATCTCTAATCCTTTTGTTTTGGGTATGCCGCTGGTTTCACCTGAAGCCGGTTTCGATGTCGCTTCATGTGTATCGCCTTCCTTTGAAACCTCACCATCTTTTGAGCACTCTAAGTTATTGATGATTGTGCTGAATTGATTCCATTGTTGGAGCAAATTCGGATCAACTAATGGATCCTGGTTATCTTTAGAGCTGCTCTCCTCTTGGGTCTTTGTTTGGGTTTCTTTTTGTTGGTGTGTATTTTCCTGAGTTGGCTCCTGCCTTTGGCTATGTGTCTCCTCCTGCTGTTTTGATCTAGTAGGAGGTGGTGTATTATATTGATGTTCAGACTAGCTTGACCTAGTGGCTGTCGGTACAGTTGCTAACAGGTCTAGAGGTAGAGTTTGCAACCTCTATTCTCTGATTCTGTTAAACTCAACTAGCCCTTCATCGTTATAAACATTTTGGGCAAGCGACTTGACTTGATACAATGATTCAGTTGATACGAACAAGTCTTCGAATTTGTCTTCTTTGTGCTCGACCTTGGCCAATTTGGCCTGGTCGAGCGCATTGTAAGCGATTTTTCTTGGATCATACTGCCTCCTAGGCAGGGTAGCCAGGGTGAGAAAATTCATTTTCCCGGCTTCCTTCTCTGCATGCTTGATGTCATGCAGTGTATACATTCCAATTCTCAGTGGAAAAGAAGGCCAAACATGTTTTTTAGCCCTTTTCAGGGTTTGGGTAACCCCTTCAGCGCTGATTTGATAGGCCACCTCCCTGGCAAGTAACTTATCAGGGATGTAGAGTGGTAACACATGTGGTTTAGCCTGGCTGCCAAAAAATCTAATATAAGTGAATTTCTCCTCCCCAAACCAACTCGCTACTACAGTCAAATCTACAGCTGCTTTCTCGGACATTTTAGGGGCAGGCTTATTAAAAATTAAATAATGAATTGGTAACATCAAACCGTTGCAGATTTGGTACATGTGGTGCTTATAACTAGTCTTCCAAAGTTTTCGATGATATATCTGAATGGGTGTGGGGTCTTGTGACGTCCACCTCCATCCTAGTACAGGAAATTCAGAATTAAAACACAACACATCCATAATATATGCACTATAGTAAAATGGCGGAATAACCCTTTCTGTGACACGATAGTCAGACCTGAAGTCAAGAATGGCTTTGGCTAACTTGTCGGACAATATATCCACCCAGTCCATGATTTCCCCACTGCATGCTGCCTCTATTAGGGGAACCATTTCTATGGTGATATTAGCAGAGTCATGCATTCCCCATAGCCTACACATCAAAACTCCAACATAACAGTAAGGTGAACATAGGGAGTCAACTGAGTACTTACCCGAGGTCTCGTGCTTGTGTTTTGCTGGATTATGTCTCCAGTCTCGAATAGGTTCAGATTCGGTCTTGTTTTCTTCTCGAAACTTCTCCAAAAATGTAGCATTATACTTCTTCTCTTCTCATGGCAGGTGATACATTAGCCGTAAGTCTTTGGCTCGAAATGAGCCGAAAACCCTCCCATCCGTAGATTCAAACAGTCTATCAACAATTGGGAGTTCTTGGAGTGCCCACCTTACCACATCTGTGTAAGGAAGAACCTGCTCCCGGGCCGCTATTCTGTGTAGGAAGGAATCAACCAAGTCTTTTAGATTGGCATCGGACTTGCTGGTATTGTCGCATAAAATCTCCACTTTGGTCACCATTGGCCCTTCGGCCTTAATCAAATTATAGATCCCCTACCAAGTGGTCTTGGGGAGTCCTAGGCATGTTGTATCTGATATTAGTCCTTTGTTCTTCCTGGTTGGATCAGAGACAGTTAGCCCTGTGGCTAGCGGAGCAGTAGGCATTGTAGTCTTCTTGGATTTCTTTCCCATTACTCTTTCTTCTGTTTCTGTGAAAGAATTCTGCGCAGAGTGAAAGATAAGCGCAACACATGCAACAATATCATCAATCAAACAGAATGAAGTACATATATATCTTGGCGCATTCACAGTAATTAATCGACTTAAGGTGGCCTTAGGAGAAAATACGTGGATGGCCTCAAGCATGTTTTCTTATTAAATACGGCCTGTCAGTCTTATTAATTACAATTGCTTCGATTAATGGATAAATGATTTATTTGAAGCATGTTGAGGGCTATTTGGCGGTTTGAACACGGATGAGCGACTTTTCCAAAGGATATGGCCTTAATTACGAATAAATCAAATCAAACTACCTTTATGACTGTTACCTTGAGAAATGTGTGATTTACCTTTTGTGAAATCGGGCATTGGGGAAATGTTTGAATTATTGCATTGGTTTTGCCTGGAATCCCCGATCGCCGATATCCGATATCGCATCGCATAAGGTATCGCTAGTAGTACCGCTTAGGATGAGGGCGTGGTGAATCACTGGTTGCCGATACCGATATCGCATCGCATCAGATGAGGAGAAGCTTAGTTGCACTTTAGATGTTATCGCCGATTGCCGATTGCCGATTTTGCATCACATGGTAGCAAAGATCATTACTTGTGTCATTTTATGCTTTGCCGATATCCGATAGCGATTTCGCATCGGTGAAAACCAATATGTCCCTTACATTATATTTTCTTTGTCATTGCAATATGCAATCTTGCGATCGCTTTATTGCAATGACGAAAGTAAATCGTTTTATATCGGTTTTTTTTTTTTTTTTTTGAATGGTTTTATTAAAAAGCCTCTTTGCGAAATAGAACCTTAAATTGATACCAATTTAAAAACAAAAATTAAAAAGGGACCCATTTCACATTATAATTTTTGGAATTTTAGTGATATGAAATGGGGGGTTGTTGTAGGGCACAACAATTGGCGATTTGCTGGGAGAAGCAGTTATCTCTCAATAGTATAGAAATACTTAAACTTTTTCATAATAGAAATTTTATTCAAAAGGGAAATTTCTAATATAACTAGATATCATTGCATTTTAAGGAAACAAAACTTTCTTCTCTAATTTCCTCCCTTGGTGAAAATAGATACATTCTAGATTTTCAAATTGGCACTTATTAGTTGATATTGATAAAATAGAAGACTATTCCAATCCAACTATTAAAATTAACTCATTTTTCATAGGTAGAGCCTCTGCTGCCAGCAAACATCCATAGTCTCGGCAGGGATACCTTTTAACCATATCATTGTCTATTGTCCTGTTCACTTGAGAGCATGATTAACAGAATGAATTCAAAATCATGTTTTTTCACATTTGTTTTGATTTCCCTTTTCTGTTTTTTATAAGATAAAAAGTCATTGCCCTAGTGTGGTGGCCAGTTGATTGACAATGCCATTCACTGGTAGTAATCTGACCGAACAAGCTGGCTCGTGATGAGACCTCTTGTCTTAGAATTGAAGCCATTACCCTGTTTTTGTATGCAGTATTGGTAATGTCGGCCAAACTAT
Source organism: Pinus taeda (assembly GCA_000404065.3). Classification (NCBI taxonomy): domain Eukaryota; kingdom Viridiplantae; phylum Streptophyta; class Pinopsida; order Pinales; family Pinaceae; genus Pinus; species Pinus taeda. Next base: position 93,682 of record APFE031357828.1, read on the forward strand.
TTTCCTATGATCATGGTAAGCAGGCTTGTGATAAGACCTCTCAACTTTTATATCTAGCATTCTTGGAATTGCATCCTGAATAATCATGAACTTAAGTAAAATGGGATAGACAATTTTCCTCCTTAAGGTAGGATGGATGACAAGGTAAGAGTTTGAGATGTTGAATTTGGACTAGTTTCTATTTTAATATTGATAACCTTTTTATAACCAATTTAAAAAATCTAAAAAGATTTACAAGATTTATACTTCAAGAGGAGTTTACTAGGATCGTATTGTAATCTTAGAATGCAATTATAACTAATTTCCTAGAAATTATTCCTTTTGTTTAATACTTCTAATTATTTTAAAAGTAAATATCGCATTGGCTGTTTCTGAGAAACTCTTCAAATAGAGTAAATGTCAAATAGAAAATGCCTTACAGTCTTATTTTCTAGTTTTGCTACAAACTATAAAAATGCTATATAAAAGGAGAAGGGGTTACCTCCTCAGTTGAAAAATTTCTTTAAGACTAGGCCATTAATAGGGAGAGGATCTCTCAACCCTGATAAATCTTGTAACATAAAGGTCGAATGGCCTATCTTTTCACAGATCTGAAACGGTCCAAGCCACATTTTCTGGAATTTGGTATGTTTGCCTTTATCTTCATGGGCTTTGTCCCATTTCAGGACTAAATCTCCAACTTGGAATTGCTTAGAACCAGACGAGATTGAATCAAATGATGTTTTGATGATCTGCTGATGTTTCGCATGGGTAATTTTGGCTTTTTTCTTTCTTCTTCTAATTTCAAGATTTGGTCATGCCTAAGTTGTAAAGAAGAAGAAGGAGTTTCTTCAATAAATTGAACTAGAGCTAGGGAAGGAAGAATCAGATTTGTTGGTAGTACAACTTCTTTTCCATAGATGAGTTTAAATGGGGAGGAACCTATAGAAGCTTTTTGCATTATCCTGTCAGCCCATAGTGCAAATATTAAAGATTTGTGCCAATTCTTGTGATTCTGTTCGATAGTTCGCTTGATAATTTTAATAAGGTTTTTGTTTGTAGATTCTGCCAAACCGTTACCTTGAGGATAATAGTTAGCTGAATATTTAAGTTTGAACCTCTTTTGATTGCGAAATCAAACATAGCATTGCCTGAAAAATATGATGCATTATAAAAAACAAGAGCGTTGGGGACACCAAACCTGGTAATGATGAATTGATCTATGAATTCAATAATGGCTTCAAAGTTTGTTGTCTTTAGCGGAATTGCTTCAACCCATTTGGTGAAGTAATCGGTAGCAGTAAGGATATACTTGTGCTGTTTGGAAGAATTAGGATTAATTTCTCCGATAATGTCCAATCCCCATTGCTCAAATGGTTGTTAAATGTTGACCGGTTACAGGGGAAGGGCTGATTTCTTTAGTCTTCCACTTGAAGTCTGACAACTTGGGCATTTCCTTACATATTCATGAGCGTCTCTAAACAAAGTGGGCCAGTAATATCCGGCATGGATGACTTTGTGAGCTGTTGTATCAGCCCCGAAGTGGCCTCTTGCTGGTCCGTCGTGTAATTCCTGCAAGACTTTTTGTGCTTCCTGTTTCTCAAGGCATCTTAGTAAAACAAAATCATAATTTTGTCTAAACAAAACATCAGTAATAATGGTAAAATTCTTTGCTTTCAATCTTATGGCCCTTTTTCTTTTGTAGGACAAGTTAGGAGGTGCATATCCATTTTTTAGGTAAAATATTAGATCAACGTACTGTGATTCAGAATCGGTGGCACTTACCTGATTGATGATTTCAGGTTGATCAATATCACTTGATTCTGGAATGCCGGATGTACCTGCCAATAACCTGCAAAAACCTTGACCTCTAACAATCTTTGCTGGATTTATTTCTATGTTGTATTCCTGAAGCGCTGTTACCCAATTTGCCCTTTTTTCTCCTAGTTCTCTCTGGATTAACAGTTGTCTAACTGAGGAGAAAGGAACTATAACCTTTGTATGAGCTTTCAGCAGGAATGATCTGTAATGTTTAACCGCTTTATACACAGCAAAGGCTTGTTTTTCTACTTCAAAATAGTTCAATTATGCACCTTGAAGATTTGAGCTATAGAATGAAATCAGTGCTTCCAAATTGTGATCATTGATCTGTGTATGTACTGCAGCGTAAGAAGAATCGGATGCGATGGTGTACAATGTAAAATGATTAGAAAAATTTGGGGTATTTAGAGTTGGGGCATCGATTATTGATTTCTTGATTAGTTCAAATGCTTCCTTCTCTGGTACTCCCCATTTGAAGACTGAATTTTTCTTAATCATATTTTGGAGTGGTAAAATAATTTGAGAAAAATCTGGAATGAATCTTTTTACAAAATTAATTTGGCCTAAGAATGACTGCATGTATTTTTTATTATGAGGAAAAGGGATTTCAGAAATTTCACTAATCCTGTCTGGGTCGATATAGATGCCATCTTTAGATACAATAAAGCCTAGGAGCTTACCTTGATCAAGGGCGAAAAAAGATTTCTTAGGGTTCAGAGAAATACCGTATTTCTTACAGCGTTGGAAGATTTGGTTCAAATCTTGCAAGTGATTGGATCTTTCTCTTGAAAATACAGTAATGTCATCTAAATAGACAACTACTGTTCTATTAATTAACCCTTTGAAAGAGATATCCATTGCCCTCTGGAAAGTGGCTCCTGCATTAATGAGTCCGAAGGGAATATGTTCCCCATTTTGTTCTAAAGGTGGTCTTGATTTGGTCATCAGGGTGAACCAGAATTTGATTATACCTTGAAAATCCGTCCAAGAAAGACATTAATTCTAAACCGGCCACTGATTGGAGTATCTGCTCCATAGTGGGTAATGGGAAATTATCTTTTAGACTTGCCTTATTTAAATTCCTGAAATCAATACAAATTCTTATGTTGCCATTCTTTTTTCTCACTGGTACCATATTGGAGACCCAATTCGAGTGTCGTACGGGAAAAATAATCTTAGCTTTTAAGAGTTTGTGGAGTTCAGATTTTATCTGACTCTCTAAGTTTGGGTGTATTTTTCTCAATTTTTTTTGAATTGGTTTCTGCTCGGGAAGCATTGGGATAGTGTGCTGAATGATAATATCTCCAAGCAAACACATGTTTATTTTTTCATAACAGACTAATAAATGCTTCCTTTTCCTCTATAGAAAGTCCCAATCCTAGGTTAATATTTTGAGGGTTTTGTTCAGTGCCAAGGTTTATTAATTCAAACCTTAAGGTAGAGATCTGAAGTTTTGTATTAGATACAGGTTTGAACCTATCTTTAATATCGTAAAGGTCTTCGAGCTTTACTACACGCTTAGGGATTGAATTTTCTTCATGTTTACCTTGCATTTGAGTATCATGCTCATCTTCCTCAATGATTTGATTGTCATAGGATTTTTCAGAGGTCAGAAATTGTAAGATGTCTTCATCATGCTTAAACACTCTCCAATTGGTTACATTATCTGGAATGGATGGCCTAAAAAGTAATTCTATTGAAAACCTATCAGGACTAAAGTCCTCTGAAGGGAGCAGCTTGGAAGCGACATTGGCCAGCAAATCGGCTGTGGAGTTCTGTGCCCTGGGTATGGAAGATATATTGAATGCTTGGAAATGGGAGGTAAGTTCTTGCACCAGCAATTGATAATGTTTAAGATGGTTCAAAAGACAGTGAATTGTATTCCTTACCTGCTTAACAATTATTTCAGAGTCACCAGAAACCTCTAAGTATTGAACTTTGAGGCCGATTGCTTTGTATAGTCCTTGCACAAGAGCTTCATACTCGGCTGTGTTATTAGTGCATTCAAATTCTAATCTATAAGACAACATTGTTTTTTCTCCTTGTGGGCTGACTAGAATGCATCCTGCTCCTGATCCTTCGCTGGACTTAGATCCATCAAAATATAAAGACCAAAATAATGAATTATCTACAGTTTTTGTTACAACATTCTCAGTAACATTAACGCATTTAGACTTGTCGGTCTGTGAAAAGTTTTCAATTTGTGATGCGAAATTATCAACTGAGAAAGGGGATTGTTGGGCAACATAATTGCCGAAAAATGACTCTGAAGAATAATTTCCTAGGATATTATTGTTGAACGCAACTGGCTCGTTTTCTTGTTCAAATTCTGTAACAGTATGGGTCATATGCTTCTCTCGATCAATCCTTATTTGATTGGGCTTGCCCTTATAGGGGAGCCACATATGTGACCAATCGGTGGAGATATACCCATGGAGTTTTTCAGACCAATCCCTGCTTAAAATTAATCCATAAAATTCAGGTATATCGACGACTAGAATATCGATCCTTTGGACAATTCTTGGATCTGCCGAAAGCCTGATTGTTACAGAGTTTATTTCTCCTAGGACTTGAACTTTAGTTCTATCTAACTGCACGATGTGAATAGAAGACTTCTGGGGTTCTATATTCAGTTTGGAACAAACTGAAGCAGGCATTATATTAGAAGATGCTCCAGAATCAATTAAGCAGTTGTGCAGATTTCGATTATAAATTTCATAAGTCAGGAGGAAAGGAGGGGTATGGGAGTTTGATCTATCTCCAATTAGAATTGTGTCAGTTGCCTCAACTCTACCAGTAGGGGGTTGTCCTGAGTCGCTAGCAACTTTAGTGGTGGGAAGAGGGGAAGAAGGTACAACATTAAGCTCTTTGAGTAGTAATTTCTGCTGATGTTTTAACTTACTAAGTTCAAACATGGTAATGTTTGCCTTAGTTTTCTTCATGTCATCGACAATGTTGTAATCCATCGAATCAGAAATTACTAAAGTCTTATATGGTGAAGGTGTAGTAGAAGATGATGGCTGATTGTTTGTTACTGTTGCAGCTGGTTTTCTAACGGGTACCTTTTCCTTTACAGTGTTGGTTCTCGCACTCCTTTTCTTAGGATTAGCTTGGACAATTTCGGGAGCACCTTTATTCCTTGTAGTTACAGAAAAGGCTTCTTGTTCAGCATCAGTATTGGAATTAGGGAGTATAAAGTCCCACATTCCGTGACATTCAACTACTTCCTCTTCTTCTCCTTCCAATGGTATAACTATTTCTTCCTCTTCTTCTTCCTCAGGATCCAAGTCTGCATATGATATAACATTAGGGGGTTTAGACTCGGGTTTCTTGTAATTCCTATATGGTTTCTTCGTTGAGGATTCTGATACTTGTTTCTTGATTTCAACCATTTCATTCGACATAGTTTTAAGGACTTTTTGAAGGCCCTCCATGTCATATGGATCCTTAATGTTATTTTTCTTAGAGTCGTCTTTAAAGGACACTTTTTAGATTTTCTTTCTTCCAAGGCAGTTTTCTTTTCTAAGGTGATTACACTTTTTTCTACTGCGAGTGCTTCCTTCATATTCTCAGCTAATGTGGTCTGTTTGGCCCTATCAACAAATATGGCAATATTTGAAGGCAGAGTAGTGATATACCACTCGCTTCTAACTTGTTTTCTTTGTTTATCATTAGTGGGGATCTTATTCAAGAGTTTGTTAAATCTGGAGTTGAACTCCTTAATAGGTTCTCTTGATTCGATCCTTAAGTTTGAAAGATCATGGACAAGTGTAGCTAAGGATCTGTCATCACCGTATTTGGTGAGAAACTGTTCCTGGAAGATATTCCAACTCATGATGGATCCAGAGGGTAAGGAAAAATACCAAGACCCTACAGATCCTTGTAGTGAATAGGGAAACAATCTTACTACCACATCTTCTTCAGTGACTCCCTTTAGATTGACTGACAACATAAAATTATTAATATGTTCTTCTGCAGAAGTTCCAGCATCTGGATTAAATTTAGGTAACAATTTCTCTAGGTAATTGGGTAATGGATGTAAAGGTGTAGGCACAGTAACTGCACCAGGACTTCTCCATGGTCTTTGAGCCATTTTAGGATTATCGACGTTCGCTTGTGGTGTTCCAGGTGCTTGAGGTGGAGGCGGAAGTATTGACTGAAAAGATTGTGATCCTTGAGATGAAGTCCCTTGGTGAACAACTATATGAAGTGGTGATGTGGGTGTATGACTTCGCACAGGTGATGATAAAATGGAAGATGATGGAGAAAGGGTATCGCTACCAGAACCTTCAGTTGTCTTTTTGATCCTTTTCCTTTTGGGCAAAGGAAATTCAGGTGGCTCAATACCTAGATTTTCACTTTGGAGTCTGGTAAGATGAGGAGGTAAATGAAATTGCGAAGTGTGACTGCCTTGTGATACTTTAGATCTAGGAGGGGATATCGAGAAGCCTTGAAGTTTCTGGATGATGGATTAGACTTCAGGGGACTCCGAGCTTAAGTGTTCTGAAGTATGATGTACTTGATAGGTTTTTGATTAGTGTCCTCTCTCTGATAGTTCTTGATTCCACTTGGAGATTGATGATCTCTTACTCATCCCAGGGTGAATTCAGAGAGGCAAGTGTCAGAGGAGAAGTTTCTGGAAGATTCTATGACCCTCCACCTCGCAAACTATCTCTGCCATTTTTCCATTCTTTCCCATCGCACCCTACAGAAGGGCTTTCCAGTATGCATCACACCCTTTACACTGAGTAGGTGATATGCATCGCACCCTCTACACTGGGCATTCTGTATGGTCCAGTTTTGAGCAGTTTTGAGTAGTTTTCTGTGGAGAACTTTTGGGAGATGATGTAATCAGCTGACCTTGTTCCTTTAGGGAGTGAAGCAACACTTTTAGGGACTTAGAAACCTTTGGTTTATGGACATTTATGATTGGGGTTGCAGTGCCCAAAAATGTATATAACAGTTTCCCCCTAAAGCATGAGGTCGTTAATCTTTTGATGTCGGGTGAAATGCTTTATCATGAGGATCCGAAGTTTTTTCGAGCTAGGAGGGGACCTGTAATAAGATACAATACAATACATTATCTTCATAATACTTTTCATGATCTAGCTAAGGCGGGCATTCCCATGCTTAGCTTTATAAATTCATTTTCATGTACATAGGACAGACAATCGTATATGTAGCAGACTAATGATTCGGATGGAGTCATCATCCTTTGATTTGGATGATCATCTGTTCGGCAGTGATGTACATTTGATGTCTTTATATTCCTAAATATATTGCAGCCCGGATGGATGAAACTAGATCTGTGGTCTTCAAAACTCGTTCAATCTTCATTCGGAGTGCAAGTCAATCCATGTGAAAGATGTTTTGGAGTTGAACATGGAAAGACATCGCCTGATTACCAGCCAATGATGTAATATGTTAAGAGGTGCGAGAGGAATCACCAATAATGACAGTGATCCTCAAGCTACTACAGTACAATTTGTGTGGTGTGAAAAAGGGACTTGGCGTCGAACACCACGCAAAATATCTCGGTCAAAGGCCATTGATGTAAACCTATCATCGGAAGTGAGAAACTTTCCATTGAGGCATGCAAGCTTCAAAGTACAGAAAGGGGTTGTTCCTAGATTGACTTCTTGGATAATGAGCTGAAGTCTACAAGAAGTGACCCATTGTAGGAGGGCCTTAATGAATCCCACATCTACGACACGGAATGGAGCAAATGATGTTGGAGGTGAAAACGATCTGATGATACAGGGTTCAGGGTGGCGATCATGAAAGAATGGAGCATGAATGTATTGTAGTGGATGAGACACAGGCGAATACTCTGAGCAACTTCTCTAGAACATACCGAAGACACTGAAAATGGATTGGTAGCATTAACCCCAAATATGGATGGTGTGACGAACCAATGGTGATATGACCGGTGAACGGAATAACCCAACCCGACTTGGATGGAGTGAAAGTGTCATGTTCAAGAGCGACTTGCTACTAATAAAGTTTCTTCAAGTTTTCTTCCCAATTTTCCCCAGTCATTGCTGACTAGTACCTCTTTATGTTTATCAAGCTTGAGGAGGATAGCATATGCTTGTTCTATAATCCGTCGTTTGGGCGAACCCATCGCTATGTTTTAACGAGCCTAGCGACAGTGAAACTCGTTCTCGTCCATTTGGACAAGTTTGTCACTATTGGTTTTAACGAGTTTAAAGACAATGATAACTTGGTCCTTTTTCATTTTTAGAGAGTCTGAAAAGGGATGGAAAGGAAACTCCAATGATTCATTTTCGTCATATAATACCTTAAGTCCGAAAAAGTGTAAAATAATACAAAAGGGATGAATTTTTGATAGCTTTAACGAGCCGAACAAGACAAGCACTTGATCTTTTTGTGTAATAATCCCTTAGGTCCAAAAAGATTAAAATATAGAGGAGGGATAGCACTTCCGATGACTTTAATGAGACGGAGAGGCCAATCACTTAGCAATCTTTTCATATTTTACGAGTTAGGTGAAAAGAGCTTAAAGGAGACTTGTATTTTAGGAACGAGTGATAATTTCGGGCAGCAGTTGATTCCAGGTAAGGTTTGGAATTTTCCAATCACAGCAGTATCACAAGGATGGCTAGCAAAATCACTCATCGTAGTTGTTCGTTAGAAGGGTAAACAATCAAATGGAGGCTTATGATCAGCTAAAAAAGTGGAGGTGATGATGAGAACACGACCAAGGCTTAAAAGCTGATGATAATGCATTCATAGGTTATTTACCGGAAATCGGTTCATTTTTTAATGAGCTTAAACTCTGGGGGAAACATTTGCTCATTGCTTATGTTTAATTTTTAATGAGCTTGAACTCCACGTAAAAACTACTCGTGCCAATCATATAATAAGGATATCTCATCTATAGATTCCATTTTTTATGGAGCTTGCACCTTTCAAAGCTTGGCCCTGGATCTTTTCTTTATGCAAGTTAGGAAATGACCAATCCTATGATTTTAAGGGTTCGAGAATCTACAAACTATGAAAATAAATGGTCGCTCTTTGGCCCCTGGTTATAGCGAACAATTTCCTGGTTACCATATAGAAGTTCTTGTTTCGGCAAAACAGTTTCCATCCACATAGCAGATAGAAACACTTCCTGGCTTAGTCCATTTGGACAAGGGTGGTTCTAAATCCCAACCTCCTAACCTTGACGAAGGAACCCGTTCTAATTCTGGAAGGATATCGGACCAATCATTTTCCTTCATGGAAACCTACTCTATACCTTGAGTTTCCCTGCCGAAGCAGGCTAGGGTGCATGCCCCCTGGGTTTCAGTCATGTCCTCCTGAATTACTCACGCTCTTTAGGTGGACGGACTGGAGATTTATGAGACATTCCTTACGTGAAAAGACCATTTAGGGATGGCATTTGACTATTAGCTATGTGTGAGCTGGGGAACGAAAGTTGGTCTACGAGCTGGACCACTCGACCTTCATGCGGAAAACACATTACTCTAAAGAGTGAGGAGACAATGGCTCCCATGCTATAAATATAGTCACGCCCAAGGAGTAGATTATAATCTAGGGGTCCTTGGACTACCATCATGTTCATGTAAACGGTTTTCCTTCTCAATGTTATGGGCACACTGGGAAGGATCCCTAATGGTCGACTGTGTTAGAGTAAGTCTTTGCATCCCTCCGTCAGAGATCAGTTGTCTTATTGCATTTCATTTTTAGGTGTCTCATTCCATTTATTCATCTGTATTTTTCTAGGGGCATGCCATAATCTGACGGAAGGGTCTGGTTAGTCATTTCCCCTCATGCCATATCCCGCTGGTTTAGATCTGTTTGTCAAAGTCAATTTTAAAATCACTTACAGTCCTCTTTTAGTCTTTTTATCAGCAAGAGTCATTTCAGTCACTAGGTCTAGGGTTTCACAAGTTGTGCCTTCAAGATGTCCAATAAAGCTAGCAGGCCAGAGGGAGGTTCTTAATAAGTTGTCATTTCAAGTATTTTCATCGTCATATGGACGGATTATGACTTTTCTTTGAAACTCTATTTTGAAGATAAGTCAACATTTTGTTTTTTTTGTAATAATTTTCAAAAAAATTTCAGTTCTTGAATTCTTCAGGTGTAGCCTTGTTCTCCTTTTCCAAATTCCATGTCAGCTATCCCTGCAAAAAATTACCAAGAAATTCATCATTCAAACCAAAAATCAAGGGGGAAACAAAAAGACAGAGTTGTATTAAATGCCAAAAAGTGCCAATTTCCAAACATTACAAAAATGGGTTTTGAAGAACAAAAAATCAAATCCATGTCTCCATGTCTTTATAAAGATAATTCCATGAGGATCAATGTCATTCTGCATGCCAAGAACAAAGGGAAGCAATTCAAAGTAATTTGGTTGAGTTAGTGCACAATTTGGGTGAAGTTGGAGGACTGTAAGTGATGGGTGTGGCACACTAGGATGGCACAGTGCAGTGGGTATGCGGCGCGGTGCATACAGTCCAAGGCCCGAATTTGCTTGAAATTTCTCAAGATTGCCCATAACTTGCATGTATTTGCCAGAATCCAACCACATCACAATAGAGCAGTCTAAACACAGTTTTATCACCAACATCTATTTCTACAAGGCAGTTTGTATAGCAGTAGTTATGTCATCCGGTCATTCATCTGATTATGAGGTGGATACCCAAAGTGACTCACCTACAGAGGGACATGTACCCTGGAGGCCTCATAAAGGTGGCAGACATGTTAGAGAATAACCGACCACCCTTATAGAATTTCAGGCTTGCCCTCTTGCCGTCTCTTGTTTCCAGTTTCAGTCATGTTATGAATTTTGTGAAAAGGTTGCTACTGTTCAAGTCCATCAGGAGTTGTCTCGCTTATTTGTATTACATTTACATGGTGATCGAGTTACTTTGGCTGGTGTTACTTTCACACTTACACCATATTCTATCTCATTAGCAATCGACATACCAAACATTGGAGAACCATGGAACAAAAAGCAGAAGATTGACCGACAAAATTATGAGCCATATATTAAACCCGGTTTCTTGAGGCAGCTCAAGAGAGTGTTCCTGTTCCGATATCTCAAATGTGAATATGATCCATTAATGAAATTAATCATGAAGTATTTTAGTTGTGAAGGTCGCTTCTCCTGAGTATATGCTTATCACATCAGGTTTCTCATGCATTTCACCCAGGTAATAATGATGAACATTCCTTATTTCATATGCCGAAACATAGAGAGGATGACCACCCTTGTGCAACACAAGATCCCTGAGCAGCAGTTCAACATCATTTGCCATTTTGCTCTCATCAATATTTAGGTGGTTCATCAGCTTGGATTACAGGGTATCACTTGGGATGATTTCATCTCTCGTGACTTTTTTAGAGCTTCACAGGGACTTTTAGAGGTTGGGCATGAGACAGGTGGACCTTCTCATCAGTATGAGTGCCATGAGACCGTTAGTGTGCCCGTGTTCATCACATATTATAGGGGCACTAGAAATTTGTTTGCAGCAGCGAAGCGAGTGTTATCTCCACCCGGTGTGGAAGGGGCCTCATTTTTGACATCAGCACCACAGGTACAGGACAAAGGCAAGAGGCCAATGCAGGAGGAGGGGCCGTCAGGTGAACGAGAGACCAACTTCATTCTCATTCATGATGATGATACATATATGGGCTCGGAAAGTGCTAAACTTAGAGAGATCATCCAGGAGAAACAGACATAGATCAAAGCCTTGTCTCTCAATTTGGAGAGGGCTAAGTGGATTATCAGATACTTGGAGTAGAGGAACAAACAGCTCAAAGATCAGCAGGCAATCATGGAGTTGCAAACCATTTGCGAGAATCGCCAAGCTGCTCAAAGGCGGAGGATTGAACTCACTTCATTGGAGCAAGAGATCAATGATGATTGAGAGTCTTAGCTTGAGAGAATCAACATCCACCTGGAGAGACTACTGGAGAAGGCCGATAGGGACAAAGCATTGTTGAGACACATGGCTTTCCATTATAGGGCACGCAATATGAGTTCCAAGGCATGAATAAAGAGTTTGAAGGCAATAAGGAAGCAAAAGAGGCAAAAGGAGCATGATCGCCTTTGGATATTGGCCAAAGCCACTTTAGACTAGCATGACAGTTGATGGAGAAGCTGCAGCCCAAATTTCAAGAAATTTTGGGAATTTTTGGTATTTTGACAAATTTTGGCACTAAAAACAGAGTTTTTCTCCCTATGCGTCGTGCCACGTGGTGCGCGCTTTTGCTAGGGAGCTCCAAATGGCAAAAAATTTATATTTTTGGATTTAGCATGAAAATTCATGACTACTAGTGCATGTCCAAGAAGTTTGGGCAAGTTTTGAGTCCACAAGAGGTCAAAAACACTCAAACAATGACCTCACTGCCCCTATTTTGACACACAGGAAGCAGTATTGGGAGATTGAAGTTTTGGAGGGGAAAATGGACACCAAATTGAAAAATGCCACTTGGGTTGGAAAGTAGATAGGAAGCGCTTTCTAAAAAGCTATCTTGGGCTCAATTTGGACTTTGGAAAGTTCCTCAAATTCGGCCTCAAGGTGGCACGACACATAGAGGATTTGGTGTGACGCACAGAGGATTTTTGCCCAATTTTTCACCTTCTAGCTCAGAAATTCGGCCAGTTTGACTAGTTTTGCTTTGTGATGTAATTTTTGACCTATCTTGATGTAATTGAATGATCATGATGTAATATTGGCATATTTTTACTTGCTCTAGAGGATTCATTCATTAAAAAGTGAAAATTTAATGAAGGAATCAGTTTCCCACCTTATAGAGGCAAGTTGTTTGATTGCCTAGATTTTAGTGCTTTGTTTAGAATTGGTTGAAACAGCTCCCAGAATGATGAGCTTGACCCCCAGAGGAATGGGAGTGGGTTAGGATGGTCTATATCATGTATCTTCTGAGTCATTTTTAGGGTTGGACACTTGGGATTGCTTGGCACATCATTGTACATTCTATCTCTGCATTTTTGGCAAAGGAAAGACCAGGGTTTTGCAGCACTTGTTGGGATCCATGTGGCTCTTTGTTTTCATGTTGTTTTTCTCTATGTAATTTTAAGTTCATTGATGTTTATGTGTATCATTTTCCCTTCTCTTTGCTTTTGAAATTAAACAAATGAGAGATTAAGGTAGAATTCACTGGACTATTGTGCTCTGCCTTTTAGTTTTGTTTAATTTTCAATGTTTTCATCTGTTTGAGGAGGACTCTTGAGAATCTCTTACCCACCTTGGCTCCTCACCAATCTGATCCATCCATTCATACAATCTAAAGCATCAAAATGATTTCCTTCCTTTCCTCAATCAGAAGTCTGCAAAAAACTGTGCCTCATCCCCAGACCCAAATTTGCCTCTCCCATTTTCCGACTCAAAACCCCCAAAAACTCAAATCAAATCCTTGTACTTCATACCTAGCCTAAGATTAGTTATAAAATCAGTCATCTCAAGCCCATTTGATTATTTTTTGCTGAGATTGACCCGGAGAGAGCCCTCTCCTATCCTCGTAGGGCTAGCTACGAGGCTGAGCGTGGTTTGATGTGGACCTAGAAGCTTACCTTTTTAGCCTAAGGTAAATCTAGGCTTTAACAAACTTGTTCCTTTGTCAAAGCCTGTCAGATTTCTCATATCAAGTAGAAGCGATGGTGAACCAAGCGCTTTCCAAGTAGTCGAGGAAATGATACGCACAGAAGCCCCTTCATCTATGATGGTATCGGCCATGACCATTGTGTAAGATTGTACAATGATTTGGAATGGTAAACTCGCCGGTAAATGGGGTCTGCCTAGAAGATTCCAATCGAAGGAAACAACTATGTTGCTTGGAGGTGGGACGGAATAGACGGTCAGATATGACTCTAATGAACTTCCTTCTTGCGGTAAAGGAATGGGTAGACTGCCCCCACGTTCATCAGAGTCTGTGTTTACGAAAAGAATTTGAACGGTGTCACTCTTATTCTCTCCGCTGACTGTATCATCTAAAGATAGACTTTCTGAAGGGAAGACCGGGTCAACTGCAGCCTCGACCATTTGAATTTCGTGGTATGGATTCAGAAGGTTTATCTTCAATGATATATGCTTCGACCGACCACAAAGGCGCGTCAGTCAGATTTTCAACCAGTGATGGACTCGACAAGAGTTTCTTATATCCAGGAGGGATCCGTAGCGGTGAAGCAGGACGGTCATCCAAAACTCTTTTAGCTTCATCTAAGAAGGGACAACGGTGGACGACGTGATTGCCTTCACACAGTTTACAAGGAAATTTGCAATTCCTTTTCTGTCCATATACTTCACTTTCACTGGTTGACGATGTACTTTCAGCACGATTGGAGGTTGATGACACGGGATTGTGCAAACGAGGAGACCAGTCCCTTAAGATCTGAGGGATGCAAGGACAATCTCGATGATAGTGGTCTCCTTTGAAAATGACACATGGAGATTTAGGTTTAGACGGTGCAGTGTGAGGATTTTCGCTATATGACGCATGGTTGCCCCCTTTTGCTTTTGGTTCCTTCTTCTTCTTTTCCTTTTTCTCGTTCCGCTTCTTCTTCTTCCCAGTTACTTGATCTTTAGCTTTACCAGCTTCATCAAGTGAAGAGGAAGGAGGAGAGGGAGAAACAAACAAAGTAGAAGGTTGGGGGGTAGCTCTAGTGTCATCTAGTTGCTGACTTGATTATTCAGGAATTACGGTATTCTGAACAACAGAGGTAGCGAAGAGCCATACCGGAAATCCAATCGTCAACCCTGTAAGTGACAATGTGGCCATATGGGGTGCACCAACATCTCCCCAAGAGGAGAAAGCACTAGGATTTCCTCCAAGGGGAAATCCTTGGTTGGTAGACTCCATTTTTCTCAACCTAAAGACCAACAAGGGAACAGTGATGTTACTCTGATTAAAATAAATTTTAGATGCTTTGACACAATTTGTTTTTTCAATTTTTAAGAGTCGAGAAAAAACAAAAGATGACTCTAGTCGCCTTCGATTTTTAATGAGCTTGAAGTGACAAGTCCTCATATGGACCTTTTCCTTTAAGGAGTTTGAAAAGGAACAAAAGAGACTACTCTGGAAATCTAGATAGAGGGATTACCAAACCAATCGCAAAACTGCAGAATACCTTTTACGGTACAACAGTCAATCTTCCTGAATGCTGTGTTCAGTGCATTGCGATCGATAGGGTGGCAGACACAACGTCCTAAGGATAAATTATATAGCCTATTGTGGTTTCCCAATATATACTCGACATTACGTGGGAGAACAAGTCCATACTGGCACTTGTTGTCTCAAAGAGGAGGAATCACCCAACCAACAATGAAAGCGACAGTTACCAGGCTTTACGATGCCAGAATACGTCTCTAACCTAGACTTCCAGATGTTGTGAGTTAGATTCCAAAGCATTTTTAGGTTCATTAAATTTATTTTATAGTTGATCTTGTTTAAGAAATTTTCCTTTCAGGTTCACTGCGTGATGTATATATAAAATTCCTAAAATGCGGTCTAAGATGATAAACAATCGTTTAATATTCTTTTGCAATGAAAATCCTAGCTACTAAGGAAAGAGAAATGAGGGTCTTTCAACAAAGAGCACAGAGCACACACTAAATGCACTGTCCTAAATCAAACCAACAAGCAGTCTAAATGCAAATGCATATGCATGTATTTGTTTTCAACCTTCTTAATGTGTGAATGACAAGAAGAATGCTAAATGCAAATCTGAATTATCTTTCCAAAGCGACAATACTAATAAATTTCTTTTCAAAACGAAGTGAAGATAACGACGATACTTTTTCAATTTCTAATTAAAAATTGTTTTCGACACTTGAAAAACTACTAATTCAAATCACATACAAGAGTAACAGTATAATCAACTATAAAGAACAATGGGATTCTCTTCTATGATTGAAAACGACACTTGCGACACTTTCAGATCAAGAGACGACACCTCGATTACGCTACTTCTTTGTAAAAGAGAATTGAACATGGCACGTAATACATAAAAACATTTACAGTTCTTTGCACAATGGAGGCGAAATGATGAAAGGGAAGGGGGTTTCCACAGAGATATACTGACTAAGATAGCAAAACTCCTGAATAGAGCTGAAAAGAGTGAAGAAAAACCAAAGTCTGAAGGAAAAATTAACCTTCTCTGACCATCACACCTGTTACACAGGGAATCCAGTATGCATCTCACCTACTGCACACGGGAAGTGCGATGCATACAGACTGCCTTGAAGAGAGGGTGCGATGGTACCAGTGTGAGACTTTTACCTGGTCTTTGGTCACAGTTTTCAGTTCAGTTCAGGGATTTAGGTCGAGCAAGTGATGTTCAGTAAATATAAGTCACAGGGATTGATCTAAGGAGGTTACTAGAGTCACCACTAGGGAAATTAGAGTTTTGCAGATCGATTGTTCAATTTATAAACAAAACTCAGAGATATACTGAAGCAGCATTGATCTACTTTGCACTTGCATAGCAAATGCAGTTCAAAGGCTAGTTGGCTTGACTTCAGGCTCCATCTGTAAGTTTATAAAACAAACAAATATAGACTAGAAAACAATCTATTCGCTCCCCAGCGGAGTCACCATTTTGTTACCGGGAATAGTGTCCACTTGGAGCTGCTATTCCCACTAAGACTGGTAGCTATCTTAGAAACAAACAAGTTAAAACTACTTTCTCTTTCCTTTATGAGAAGTAGATAAGAGGGGAACAAAGGACACCAACCTCAGTCTTACGCTTGGTTCCTTGCCTGGTTCCTCTCCTTTCTGATAGATCTTCACCGCTTCTTCTTCGTCTACCTAGCTTCAAAGAGAACCTGTGGAATCAAAGAAGCATAATACTATTGAAGAACAGAGATCTACAGTCATAAACAATACAGGACCAGATATGTATTGACCACACAAATGCATATACAATCAATCATACAAGAATGTGGAGGAAAAATTGAATAACTTTATTAATATCAAGAATAACAAAGAGGATTACAACCAATTGTTCTGACCCAGCATCATCCTCCAGCATGAAAACCCTTCTTCACCTCATGTAAAGCTTAGATCACCCAAATTATGATGTTACAATAGGAAGCCAACAAGACTTCTCTACAAGATACAAGATTCCAGCCTCTGGATCTCTATGATGAGGGATCCATATATAGATGGTTGTAGGGGGGTGAGTCAGCTTCTGGGTTTTTTATTAGTGTCCTCTCTCTAATAGTTCTTGATTCCACTTGGAGATTGATGATCTCTTACACATCCTTGGGCGAATTTAGAGAGGCAAGTGTCAGAGGAGAAGTTTCTAGAAGATTCTATGATCCTCCACCTCCCAAACTGTCTCTGCCATTTGTCCATTCTTGCCCATTGCACCCTACAGAAGGGCTTTCTAGTATGCATCACACCCTTTACTTTGAGTAGGTGATATGCATCACACCCTCTGCATTGGGCATTTTGTATGGTCTAGTTTTGAGCAGTTCTGAGCAGTTTTATGTGGAGAACTTCTGGGAGATGATGTAATCAGTTGACCTTGTTCCTTTAGGGAGTGAAGCAACACTTTTATGGACTTAGGAGCCTTTGGTTTATGGACATTTATGATTGGGGCTGCAGTGCCCAAAAATGTCTATAACAGTTGCCCCCTAAAGCATGAGGTCGTTAATCTTTTGATGTCGAGTGAAATGCTTTATCATGAGGATCCGAAGTTTTTTCGAGCTAGGAGGAGACCTGTAATAAGATAAAATACAATACATTATCTTCATAATACTTTTCATGATCTAGCTGAGGCGGGAATTCCCATGCTCAACTTTATAAATTCATTTTCATGTACGTAGGACAGACAATCATCTGTGTAGCAGACTGATGATTCGGACAGAGTCATCATCCTTTGATTTGGATGATCATCTATTCAGCAATGATGTACATTTGATTTCTTTATATTCCTTGAATATATCGCAACCCATTGAAACCTATTGTCGAAAAACTGGAGCCCCGCCATTGAGGCATGTAAGTCCCAAATTAATAAAAGGAGTTTGTAAATCAACTTCCTAGATAATATAATGAAGTTGATACAAAGTGATTTGTCACAAGAGGGTCTTGATGTATCCCCCATCAAAGACACAAAACAAATGCCAAGATTTGAGGTAGAACAAGAAAAGAGTGTTTCAAGACTGACTTAGGGGTGGAAAATAGGATAGAAGGTTTTAAGGACTGCAAAATTGTTTGACATAGGTCAAAATTCTCTTGAGCGTATTGATGACATGACAATTGAATCAAAAAAATACCAGAGACCAATATGAAAAATTTTAATGGGGCATGATCAATAGAGAGGCAAGTGGATTTCCCATACCTAACATGAAGAGTGAAGGAGTGTCATGTTCAAGAGTGACTTGCTACCTTTTCAAATACTAAATTTAATATATCTATGTCTTAATTTCCCCCACCATGTTTGGCAAGTACCTCTTTATTTTTACACAAGATTGAGGAGGATAATTATTAGAGAAATTTTGAGGTCTAAAAAGGGCCTCAAAATAAAAATGTACAACCAAAATATCCTTTATAAGAGAAAATAGGATTTAATATGACGATGTCAACTATGGGGGATGAGTCACCATTTTTGGAGTAAAAAAGTAAAAAAAAAAACTACTTTTCGATTCATATTTTCAACTCACCTCCCTAGAATTTTACTCAAATTTTGAGTGGGAGCACTTATTGGATGTGAAATTTAATTCCTCATCCAAGGAGTACCCATGATGTATATTTTTGATGAACCTGGCTACCCGAAAAATGATAAATACATGACAAATTTGATTACAATTAAGGTTTTTCATGTATTTCTCATTTTTCATGTGGGAAGGTCCATTGAAAGTATGCAACATGGGTAATCCTTGGACGATGAATTACATTCAAAAACCAATAATTTCTCCCACTCGAAATTTGAGTAAAACCCTTAGGGAGATAAGTTGAAATTTCGAGTTGAAAAATTATATTTTTTTCCCTTTTCCCTCTAAAGTTTGATGATGTAATCTAATATTATTTTATTATTTCCACTATTATTCTATAATATTCCTTAGGAAGTCCATTTTAGACCCAAAAATATTGTTGAATTATAAGCTCATTCTTTTGATGATTCCTTTAGAGTATTTTTAAGAAACCCTAGGAAGGAGTGGGTCAACCTCATCATGATAGATGAATCCTACATTGTTTACATTTTACAAGTCCAATAAAGGGATAAATCGACCTCTTTTTCATGTTTAGAGAGTTTGAAAAACAAATAAAAAATGAAACTCTGTAATGTTCTATTGATGGTGCTAGACCCACCAACATGTCAGGGAATCTCCCCAGTAAGAAGTCCCAACTAGACCTCAGACTGTTTGGTATGGGAGTCCCAGCAGTGTGTCATACAATATTGACTTGACCACGGTTGCACGTAGAGGAAAGTAATATGTCCTTGTTGGTAGCAAGGGTGAGACATGCGCAACAAACCAAGGAAGTTGCATGAATGGTTCTAACACACGGAAAGTGGGGTGAGTGAGCCCCTTGGAAACTTGTGAAAGCATGTGACTTGGAAGGGAACACATAGGCGAAGATGCATCACAAACTAGAAAGCAAGTAAGCTAACAAACCAAAGTGATGGTTAAACCAACAACACATCTTAGTAAGATTCATACTTACTTATACAGAAAGAGTCCATACATGTATGCGTAAGTAACCAGATACATATATCATTAGAGTAACCAAGATAACTAAAATATGATAACAACATATGCATGAAACATTCTAGCTTTGTTATATTAAGAAGTGAAAGTTCCAATCATACAGTACAAACATGACCAACCACTAATACTAGTAGCAGAACGTTATAGTCACTACTGCCTACTCCTCCAAATAGATGTACTAGCTTTGCACTTTGGAGAAGACAAGGCTCGTTACAATACTCTTGAATATTTCTCTAAGATACTCCTATCGAAAGCTTGGTTGACCGAAAGCCTCTACAATGAGTTATGAGGTACTATATATAGCAAAGGATGGGGTGACACTTGACATTCCCCTTTGTGACTGTTCATCTACCCTCATGACTCTTCAACTACTCTATGACTGTTACATTTAACTATTAACACTTGAACTTCCACTTGACAAGATATTACATACAATTTTCACATGTACCCATGTGAGACAAAATACGCTTGAGAAAGATATGCAAGACATGACTATGACTTGGACAACTGTGAGAAGACCAACTCTTTGACATCCTCATGATGGTCGATGGTGGCAAACTGATGCCAAGCTTGGTAGTTTGTGCTGGTGTTCGTGTACTCTGTTGTGACATCTTTTTGGAAATGAACTCTTGCCTCTATTGCATCTAGGTACACTGGTTTGGCTCCTGTGTCCAACTTGTTTGATAATATGCACATCATTGTGTTGAGTGCAGTCGGACCAACGACATACTGATGCATGGTGTTTGCATTGATTTCCAAGTCTGCGCATCAGCTCGTCAAAGTATGACTCTAGCTCCAGTCGAACTTGTCCATTTTCTTTGCCTTGGTGAGTATCGCAATAGATGGGATCACCTGTGCACGCACAACAACATCCATGCTTCTGAACGCTCGTGAATGGAAAGCCTGCAAACTAGTGATGAGTTGTGGGAGTTCTTCATAGTTCCAGATATGACTCTAGATGTGTGACTTCAACTCAAACTCTCTTGGCTTAATCATCTTGGGAAAGTGTAATGAGGCTCCCTTGTATCTCATTTTCCATGTTCTCATGTGGTCAATAATAGCATGCAAGTTTGACAAGGTACATGCTCCCCTAGCACAACGTTGCTGCCAACCATTGAGATGGACAACTGCCTTATGCACAGTACCAAATCTGGAATACAATCCCCACATGAATGTCTCAAGGGACGATACTTCATCCAATATCGCCTTCTTCAACTCTACTTAGGTGGATGCTGTAACCAATTTTCCTCCCTTCTTGGTCGTCTGTAACTCCTTAGCCATTTGCTCATTCTCTCCTATCAAGAAGAAAACGCTTGAGCCAGTGGCTTCGACATATGCTCTGGTAGCATCGGAAAATGTTGCTAGATGCTTGCACACATAAGATATGATCACTTTTTCCTCAAACTGCGTAGGAGGTGTGTGGTCATATGGAGTAGACACTTTGCGTGATTGCACAACTCTATATTATGACCCGTCGAATGATATGTTATGCATCTTTTCTTCCAGATTATCTCCTAGGATCTCAATATCTCCTTGGTTGCTTGGGACTTTCTTTGCTTCCAGATCTAGTGAAGCCAGTGGATTGACCTCTTAGTGGTAAGGCATGAGATTGATGTCTTGCTTTAACATTGGTTTCTCCATCTCTCTATCCATCTGCTCAAGTACTCATTCAATCTCTTGAGTGAAGTCCTACTCTTGCGACTACTCACTCTCACTTCTACGCACTAACTGCTTGGATGAGTCTACCACCTTTATGAGTGTAGTTTCATCAATCTATGCATGTTGTGCCCCTTGTTGTATCTGTCCCTGTTGTGCTTCCTTCTTGTGTCTCCGCAACACCTGTTCCTTTCGGATTTTTTCCTTCAACTCTTGCAACTCCTTCACTATTTCCTCCATACTATTTTTTTCTCTCTACATTTGCACAGTCCTCTTATTGAATTGTTGCCTCTTCGCCTCTATTGCGAAAGACGCTTTCTAAACAAGTGGGTCTGCTTTGAACTTGCAACTTTGTTCTTCCTCTACATTGTTGACAATGTTTCTCTTGCCTTTGTCGTGTACTAGTATGTTTACCTCTGCTGCTGTTACTGCTGGTGCCCTCATGGATGCTACTTCATGCCGCTTCGCTAACCATTCCACATCGATGTCAACTGGTTCATTGGGCCTAGATAAGATGTGACAATATCTCCATGGGTCTTCCTCAGCCCAATGACATGCCCCATGGATCCATGGAAATTGTACTCTCACGTAGTGATCCTTCACAAACTAGTGCGGGTTATACATATTAAAGCTTGTAGCATCGAAAGTAAATTTCTTGAACTCTTCTGTCTCGACATCTGCATGATAGAGATTCTGTATCTTGTACAACCCGGTCCACAACAAAAGAGTGGGAAAAGGTGCCTTTTTCCTCTGATGCAGCCTAGCTGAAAGTCTTGCCAAGATGTGGTACGATACTTCTTGCATGATGAGCTTGTCCATGGCAAACTTAGGCAGAACATGCAAGGGATTTTTAGTGGTGTACATCCATATGAAGGTTCCAAATGGTGAGGCATACCAATCCAATATGTTGATCAGTGCCTCCATTTCCGCCTTTGACATGCATGGAGGATCCTACTTAAATATGGTCTTGTACACCAGGGTGAAAATTGATCTGACAGTTGTGTGATGACTACATAGAAGCTGCATTTAGAAAACAATTTACAATAAGTGCTCACAAAGATTTTCTGTTGATGTCCATGCCCACTTCAAACCTGGGAATTGATGATGGGCATAGATTGCATCCAAGATGTAAGTGGACATGTAGATTTATGCTTGCTAACCTTCGAGAAGCTGTTGAGCTCCTGTTACATGTCCCTTCAGCTTGTGAGCCAACATGTCGGACCAATTACATGCTTTGCCTTCACTATCTAGTTGTTCCAATGCGATCACCCAACTCTGTGGGAAGGTCTCCGTGCTCTTTTGGTCATAAAAGTGGCATGAAAAGATGACCAAGTACTAATACACTTTCCACAATATCTTTGTCTAGTAAATCTGGTTGGGTGTCATCCTGAATTTGGTTGACTTCTTCACCCAGTTCTTCAAGATATCCCTAGAGTTGGCATTGCTGTTGGGTATGCTGAAGGGTGTCTCTATGGTGATCCATGGCTTTGGAAAGTGGTACATATGCTAATAGTCTTGTGCCGTGAAGGTAAAAATATCTGTCCCGCTGACATTGCTCAATACCATTGTCTCTGGATCAGTGTGCGAGATGATCCAATGTATCATGTTCGTGCATGGGAATGCGAGATACCTGCATGCAATCTGGTACAAGTCATGCTTGTGAATGTTCACATAGAATTTGTGGTCTTTGAGATATTCCCAAAATGTGCCTGAGAATGCATCATTGATCTCTTGCCATTTCAGTTTGATGTCGTTGTCTATGATTAGCTTGGTGTCTTCGTATATTGGCAAACTCATAGACACTCACTCAACTGCTTCTCGAGTTGCGCTTCTGTTGGTATCCTTTGACCCTGCTCTCTTAGAGGCCATTGATCTTGAAATGTTGTGAGAGGGATGAACACCTGCTATATTTGGAGACATAGTGACATGCATGGTATAAATTTGTTAGTTAAAACCAAAGAAAAGTTGAAGACTGACATGCAACATATCAAGGGAACTGCTGGAAAGGATTGTGCAATTTTCACTGGGGAGGTTGGCAGGCTAATTGTTGGAACTGTACAAAAGGTAGTCTAGACTATTGGGAGGTTGGTTTAGTGCTGGAATTGTGCATTGTGCAATCTAGATTGGCCTACTAGGTTCTGATATTGCGCAATGTGCAATTTTAGTTGGTAAGTGATGCAAGCCCAAGGACTACATTGTACAATTTTCTGGGCCGACAAAGACTACCTCTCAAAATTGCACAAAGCAAGACTGGAGGGAATTGATTGGCCATATTTGTGCATTTTTAGAGAGGAAGATAGAGCCCTCCCTCTCATAATTGTGTAATGTTGTCCAGGCAAGGCAGAGTTTGGGCCAAGGTTGCCCAGACCCACTGACGGGCAGCTGAAAGCATATGAAGATGTGAATGCATGGTGATATTGAGTGTAAGTAGGAGTGATTGATCATGCATGCAAGTAGGGAATGCAAGATTTAGAAAATTGGTAAACATGCATGTGTGTGAAATGAGTCACTGAATCGGTGACTCTTTGTTCAAAACAATGTCATGCATGCAACAATAGTCAGATGCAAATGAAAATTGAAATGGTGCTTGTACAGGCTAGCATGCATGCAAAGGACATAAAGTGTTCATAGAAATCAAGCATACAACACTCACACAAACAAAAACACAAAAAGCGATAGAAATGCTGCAAAAGAATAGTAAAGCGGACTTACCCGAAAATAATTGAGTTGGATGTGCCGAAGACTCCTGAATTTGTTGTGGGATGTCAGAGTTCCAAGATCAATGTGAAGGATGAGCTCTGAAGCTTCAAATAAATAAGTTTGAGGCTCATGATGTGCATGCCACAAATCTAGGAAAAGTGACACTTGGAGGAAAGTTTCTAAAACGATCTTTGCATGTAACCTCTAGTTGCTAAAAATAGGTCCTTAAAATCTAGGGATGCTTTTGCATGTATATTTTTTCTATTTTCGGAAAAATCAAGCCATGCATGCAAGTCAAGTTGCTGGGCCCCGAGTGGAACTGGTTAACTTGAAGGCACATATAACAACCTGCTTCACTGAGAGGGATTTTTGAGCAATTTATAGGAGGAGTTGGGTTGGCTTTCTAGAGAGATTGCGCAATTTCTGGGAGGAGCAACTGACTGTTGCCTAGAATTGCACAATTTTTGGGCTGAGCTGCATTGATGGCCCAGATTGCGCAATTACTGGGAGGAAGGAAGTTTGACTGTATTGTGCAATTTATGGGCCCAACAAGCTGCCCAATAGATTTGCATAGTTTCTAGAGGGAAGGCTGGTTCCCCTCCAGAATTGCGCAATTTTATAAGGGAGTTGCTCAACCAGCAGTTGGATGAATTCTGGAGTGGCATCCTATGAGGGGAGTGAATCAAACTATCATGCATAGGCTAGAAAGCTATTGAAAAACCAATGAAGCCTATGTACTTGATAATGCAAGACATGTTGCTAAGGATGGTTTGTAAGAAGGCTCCAAAATGAAGCTAAGGAAAAATTTTGGAGGGTGGTTGTAGCCGCTACAGCGCTTGGAGACACACTGATAGAACTCCAACTTTCTGAATGGATGATGTTCATGAAAATAACATCTAACACCTCTGGAAGTATTGTTTGGTTCTCCATTCATCTTAGTTTCCACACTTGCTTGATTGTAAGATGCAGAGTCTGCCAAGCTCTAGGTCAGTAGACACACATTCCAAGCCAAGCCAATAGAGTTGTTTTGTTTGGGGATGAGGGGTATATTGGTGCACAAACAATATGGTTGTCAGCATTTTAGTTTCATCTCTAGTTTTTCTTCGGTGCCAGCAGGCCTGGACAGTACCCCGGTGGAGTCACGTAGGAACACAAGCATTGCTCTACTACTAGTGAGCTTGGTCAGTACCCCAACAGAATTACTTGCATCAACTCTCTGTGTAGGAAGCCTTTCTCTTCTTTCGCCTTATTCATTTTTCATTCTTCAAAAATTTTCACATTTTCATTTTTTCATTTTTTATTTTTTGTAATTGTGCATAACACTTATTCATTTCAGAGATGGAAGGGGGATCTCGACTTATTGAAAGTAGAAGAGGTTTTTCTTTCAGATAAGTAGTTTATATTTATACCTCTGACGTGTTTGTTAAGGTTTTCCCTCTCACCTTACTCTACTCTACTGAGCTAACAAGGATTAACCCAAAAACAACCGACTAGTGTAGGTTACACTAGTTAGCGCACAAGCATTGTGTTTTCACCAAGGTTCACTTTGAACATCATGTATTTTTGATTGCTGTATCATGGACTAAAGATAACAAGTTCTTCATACAGAGGTAGGATGATATATAACCAAGTATTGATAACTGCACAAGTCCTCTTGTTCTTTACCCAACTTGTTTCAAGAGTCACACACGGTTTCATGCGAAACTAACCTATAGAAGTCAACAAGCAAACAAACAACAAAACAAAGCAAAAGTAGAAGTAAATACGAAAGAAAACAAGTAGGCAAGCAAACAAACTAGTAAAGTAAGAAGCAAACAAGCATGCAAGCAAACAAACCAAAAGAAAACACTACTCCTAGTCCTAAGCTAACAATGCATGGGTTTGCTCACGTGAAGTGATACTTCCAATGTAGCCACTGACGCATTGGTTGACCCATGTTGGTGAAGGCATGGTTCACGAACAAGACAACTGTGCAAACCAAAAAACGTGAAAGATATAGCAATGAAGAAAAACACACAACTTTAAATGTGTCAACAGAACATAAGTGAGTGCAAGTGCATGACATGAAATCCATGGACTTACCGTGATGGTGTGTGACACTACATGCAACTATTAAGCATATGCATACTCTTGACTTTGACATGCAAGAAAACAAAAGAAACAAAGACAACTTGTGTCATTCACATGTGCTCGCTATGTAAGTTTCCTCCAATGTATGAGCGATGGGATAGTGTAGTTTGAGTGGAGGAAGCTTAATACGTGTGTGATATTGATCTTCAATGCATATAGATGAGTGATGAGGAGCCTCGGGTGTTTCAAAAATTTCCTGATCGGAAGTGAAACCAACCTTAGGATAGTGAGGGCCTAAAATACCATCAAATCAGGTTGAAGTGCCTCAACAGTCTGGGGAGTTTCTACTTCGTCAATAAATAGATCATCATAAATAGGTGGCTTTGAAAAATCAACTATTATAGAAACATCATTGTGATCGAATATGGGAGAAATAGATCACGACAGCTACGATCAGCAAAATCAATGATTTCATCGACATCCTCATGATCTAATGAATCAAACAGAGGGTTAGATGAGATGTGGAAAAATTCACCCTCTGTGTTTCTGGAAAAGGTAGATGAAAAATCAAATGGATTTTCAATGAATGATTTATCCTCTCCATTTTCGGATGATGGACTGACATCTAGTGCGTTCTGCGAATGATCAACAATGGGTGCATCCAAAGGCGGAGATACACATGTGAAATCTAGGTTGGCAGAAATACCAAATATGTCAGGAAAACACGGAGGAGGCTCACACAGAAGGGAGTCATCCTTCTTTGAGGGTTTATGTTCAAGCTCCTAGTCATGCTCTTCATGAATGACAATGCAATTTGGTTGTGCAACACCAACTCTGTCGATAGCTTGATCCTCATTCACAACAAGTGTAGAGTCTAGAATGGAAGAACACAAGATGATGCAACATGGAGGATCAACATAACATGAAGAAGGAGGTCGAGGTAAAATAGACATGTGACATTTTATGGGCTTTGCAACCAAATCTGCATGAAAAATGAGAGTAGTGATGTTGTGAGGGTGTGATAGTTGAACAAATGTGTGTGCTTTTTCTCGCACATCACTCTACAGTGGTGGAGATGTTTGATGAGGGGACGATAGATAATCACTTATGACAGTGACTGTTTCCATATGTGATTATGTAGCTCCATAATCGAAGTATTCTGAGATGGGCTTGGGCTTAAAATTTCTTTTAGGATTGATATATTTGGTAAGGAAATAATAAAATTTGTCCATGCGATATTGGAATTTTATCTGACTTTTTAGAGCTTGAAACTACAACACACAAAAGTAGTACCAGAATTCCATAGGAAATTCATGCGGTGCCATCCATTGTTGTAATAGTTTTTGGTCAAGTGGTTCTAGATAAAAATGATGGAAAATAGATTCAATGAGATCACATAACTTCTCAAGTGACTGCACACTACTAGGAGGTAGACTCCTGCACCACCATAGTGGGGATTCACGAAGTGTGTATGCAAGCAACATGCTATCCTTTTCATCAGATCATTCAACTGCCTTGTTACGCATGGAAAAGAAGTCTTGTAATTACACAAGCTAGGCCACTTCACCTTCACCATCACACAATGAATTTGGACAAGAGATCGGAAAACTCCCTTATGATGTCGAGAAGTTTGGCATGCGAAAAACATCGTGGAGGGATGAGTGTAATAGAATCCATGATAGATGTGTGAAGGTTCAAAACAGGATGAGAGGACACATTTTGTCATCTGTCCCTCCTTCTAGTGCATGAAATCTTGATGGTGTTGGACCTGCCAACATGTTAGGGGATCTCCCTGATAAGAAGTCCCAACTAGATCTCAGACCATTTGGTGTAGGAGTCCCAACATTGGGTCGTATGGTATCGCCTTGACCGTGGTTGCACAAAGAGGCAATTATTATGTCCTTATTGGTAGCAAGGGTGTGACATGTGCAACAAGCCAAGGAAGGTGTATGAATGGTTCTAACACACAGAAAGTGGGGTGAATGTGCCACTTGGAAACCTGTGAAAGCACTCAACTTGGAAGGGAACACACGAGTGAAAATGCATCACAAACTAGAAGGAAAGTAAGCCTATAATCCAAAGTGATGGTCAAGCCAACAATGCATCTTAGTAAGACTCATACATACTTATACAGAAAGAGTCCATACGTGCATGCGTAAGCAAACATATATATATATATATATATATATATATAGATATAGATATATATATATATATATATATATATATATATATATATATATATATATATATATATATATATATATATATATATATCATTAGAGTAACCAATATAGTTGAAATACAATAGCAACATATACATGAAACGTGTTGGCTCTATTATATTAAGAAGTGAAAGTTCCAATCATACAGTTCAACCATGACCAACCACTAGTCTCGGTAGTGGAATGTTACAATCACTGCCGCCTACTCCTCCAAAAAGATTTACTAGCTCTACACGTTGGAGAAGCCAAGGCCGACTACAATACTCTCAAATATTTCTCTAAGATACTCCTATCAGAAGCTTGGTTGACCAAAAGCCTCTACAATGAGTTATAAGGTACTATATATAGCAAAGGATGGGGTGACACTTGACATTCCCCTTTGTGACTATTCATCTACCCTCATGACTCTTCAACTACTCTATGACTATTACATTCAACTATCGACACTTGAAATTCTACTTGACAAGATGTTACATACAATCTACACATGTACCTGTGTGAGACATAATACACTTGTGAAAGCTATGCAAAATGTGACTATGACTTGGACAACTGTGAGAAGGCCAACTCTTCGATGTCCTCATGATGGTCGATGGTGGCAAACTGATGCCAAGCTTGGTAGTCTGTGATGGTGTCATGTACTCTGTGGTGACATCTTTATGGAAATGAAATCTTGGCTCTGTTGCATCTAGGTACATTGGTTTGGCTCCTCTATCCAAATCACCTGATAACATGCACATCATTGTCATGATTGCGGCTAGACCAACAACATACTGATGCATGGTGTCTGCACTGATTATCAAATCTACATTGGTGGCTATGCGCATCAACTCGTCAAAGTACGAGTCTAGCTCTAGTCGGACTTGTCCCTTTGTCTTTACCTCAGTGAGTGTTGCAACAGATGGGATCGCATGTGTGTGCACAAAAACATCCATGCTTCTGAATACCCATGCATGGAAAGCTTGCAAACTAGTGATGAGCTACGGGAGTTCTTCATAGTTCCGGATCTGACCCCAAATATGTGCCTTCAACTCAACCGCTCTAGGCTTCATCATCTTGGGCAAGTGTAACGGGGCTCCCTTATATCTCATTGTCCATGTTTGCATGTGGTCGATAGCATCATGCAAGTTTGACAAGATATGTGCTCTCCTAGCACAAATATACTACCAAATGTTGAGATGGATAACTCCCTTATGCATGGTACTAAATCAGGAATACAATGCCCGCATGATTGTCTCAAGGGACGATACTTCATCCAGTATCGCCTTCTTTAACTCTTCTCGAGTGGATGTTGTAACCATTTCTTCTCCCTGCTTGGCCATATGTAACTCCTTAGCCATTCGATCATTCTATGCTATCAAGAAGTGAACACTCGAGCTAGTGGCTTTGGCGCATGGTATGGTAGCATCAGCCAATGCTGCTAGATGCTTGCACACATAAGATACGATAAATATTTCCTCAAACTGCATAGGAGATGTGTGGTCATCCAGAGTAGACACTCTGTGTGATTCCACAACTCTATGCTACAACTCGTCAAATGATATGTTGTGCATATCTTCCTTTGCATTGTCTCTAAGGATCTTAGTATCTCCTTGTTCACTTGGGACTTGCTCTTCTTATGGATCCGGTGAAGTAGGTCGATCAACCTCTTGGTGGTAAGGCATGAGTTCGATGTGTTTCTCTAAATCTAGTTGCTCTATCTCCATATCCATCTGCTCAAATACTCGTTCAATCACTTGAGCAAAGTCCTGCTCCTATGACTGCTCACCCTGTCTATTATGTGCCAACTACTCAGATGAGTCTAAAACTTGTACGGGCATAGTTTCTTCAATCTATGCATGTTTCACCCCCTACTATATCCATCCCTGCTACGCTTCCTTATCTTGTCTGTGCAACTCATTTTCCTTTCGGAATGGCTCCTTCAACTCTTCCAACTCCTACACTTTTTCCTCCATCCTCTATTTTTCTCTATGCCTTTGCATGGTCCTCTTATCACACTGTTGCCTCTTTGCCTATATTGTGAAAGTTTCTTTCTACACATGTGGGTCTGCTCTAAACTTGCAGCTCTGTTTGGCCTTTGAACTGTCAACAATCTTCCTCTTTCCTTTGTCATGCACAGGTATGATTACCTCTACTGGTGCTGGTGTTGGTGCCCTCCTAGATGATGCTTTGCGCTGCTTTGTTAACCATTCCATAGTGATGTCGAACAGTTCATTGGGCCTAGAGAAGTGATGGCAATATCTCCATGGGTCTTCCTCAACCTAATGACACACCTTGTGGATCCATGGAAATTGCACTCTTGTGTAGTGATCCTTCATAAAGCAATGTGAGTCATACATATTGAATATTCTGGTGTCGAAAGTAAATTTCTTGAAATCTTCTGTCTTGGCATCTGCATGCTTGAGATTCCATATCTCGTACAACCCGATCCGCAATGGAAGAGTGGGCCAAGGTGACTTCTTCTTCCGATGCAGCCTAGATGACACCTGTAGAGATGAGGTATGATAATTCTTGCATGACAATCTTGTCCACGTAAAACTTCGGAAAAAAATGCAGAGGCTTCTTCACGTTGTACATCCATATGAAGGTGCCAAATGGTATGGCATACCGATCTGCTATGTCGATTAGTGCCTCTGTTGGTGCCTTCGACATGCAAGGTGGATCCTGCTCAAATATCATCTTGTACACCAGGGTGACAAAATGATTTGATAGTTGTGTGATGACTCCGTGGAAGTTGCATTTGAAAAATAGTTTATAATAAGTTTTCACGGAGGTTTCCGCTAATGTCCATGCCCACTTCAAGCTCGAGAACTATTGACGGGCATATATTACATCCATGATGTAAGCATACAAGTAGATTTCTGCTTGTTGACCTTTGGGCGACTTCCAAGCTCCTGTTACCTGTTCCTTTAGCCTTTGACCCAGCATGTCAGACCAGTTGCATGCTTTGCCTTCACTGGCCAGTTAATCCAATGTAATCACCCAACTTTGCGGGAATGTCACTGTGCTCCGTTGGCCGTACAAGAAGCATGCAAAGATGATCAAGAACTGATACGCCTTTTACAATATATTTATCTTATAAATCTTGTTGGGTGTCATCTTGAATTTGGTTGGCTCCTTCACAAAGTTCTTCAAGATATCCCTAGAGTTGGCATTGTTGCTAGGTATGCTAAATGGTGTCTCCATGGCGATCGTTGGATTCAGAAATTGGTACATTTGTTGATAGTCTTGTGCCCTGAAGGTAGCAATATCTATCCCTTTGACACTATATAATACCATCGTCTTGGGATCAGCCTGCGAGATGATCCAATGTATCATTTCTGTGCATGGGAATGTGGTATACCTACATGCAATCCGATACAAGCCGGACTTGTGAATGTTCACATAGACTTTGTGGTCTTTGAGATCTTCACCAAGTGTGCCTGAGAATGGATCATTGGTGTCCTACCATTTCATCTTGATGTCTTTGTCTACGATAAGCTTGGTGTCTTCATATATTAGCAAAATCATAAACACTCACTCAACTACTTCTCCAGTTGCGCTTCCATCATTGTCCTTTGACCCTGCTCTCTTAGAGGTTATTGATCTTGAACTACTAAGAGATGGACAGAAACCTTCTATATCTGGAGATGTGGTGACATGCATGGCAATAAATTTGTCAGTTAAAGCAAACTTGAGGACTGACATGCAACATACTCAGAGAACTGTTGGCAAGGATTGCGCAATTTGCATTGGGGAGGCTAGGAGGATGACTACCGGAATTGTACAAAAGGTAGTCTAGACTATTGGGAGGTTGGTTGACTGCTAGAATTATGTAATGCACAATCTAAACTGGTCTGCTGGGTGCTGAGATTGCACAATGTGCAATTTCAGCTGCCAAGTGATGCAGGCCCAGGGATTGCATTGTGCAATTTCCTTAGCCAGCAGACACTGCCTCTAAGAATTGTGCAAAGAAATACTGGAGGGCACTAACTGGATAGATTTACGCATTTTGGGAGGAAGGCAGAGCCTTCCCTCTTAGAGTTGTGCAGTGTTGTCTGGGTAAGGCGGAGTCCGGGCCAAGGATGCCCAGACCCACGAACAGGCGACTAAAAGCATAGGAAGATGTGAATCCATGGTGATACTAAGTGTAACAAGGAGTGAGCAAAGAGGAAATGCAAGATTCAGAAAATAGGAAAACATGCATGTGTGTGAAACGAGTCGCTGAATCAACTACCATTCATGCAAAACAGTGTCATGCATGTAACAACAATGAGATGCAAACAAAAACTGAAATAATGCTTGTACAAGCTAACATGCATGCAAATGACAACAAGTGTTCATAGAAATCAAGTAGAAAACACTCACGCAAGCCAAAAAAAAAGTGACATAAATGCTGCAAAACACAAGTAAAGTGGGTTTACCCAATAATAGTTGAGATGGATGTGCCGAAGACTCGTGATGTGTTGTGGGATGTCAGAGCTCCAAGATCAATGTGAAGGATGAGCTCTGAAGCACCAAATAAATAAGTTTGAGGCTCATGATGCACATGCTACAAATCTAGGAGAAAGCGACACTTGGAGGAAAGTTTCTAAAATGATCTTTGCATGTAACCTCCAATTGCTAGAAATAGATCCCTAAAATCTAGGGATGCTTTTAGCATGTACCTTTTTGCTATTTTAGGAAAAAGTAGCCCATGCATGGAAGTCAAGTTGTTGGGCCTTGGGTGGAATCGGTCAACCTAAATGCACCTGCAACAACCTACTTGACTGAGAGGGATTTTTGTACAATTTCTGGGAGGAGTTGGGATGGCTATCTAGAGGGATTGGACAATTTCTAGGAGGATCAACTGACTGCTACCCATAATTGTACAATTTCTAGGCTCGTTTCATTGCTAGGCTAGATTGCATAATTACTCCGAGGAAGGCAGTTTGACTATATTGCGCAATATCTGGGCCTAGCAGGTTGCCAATAGATTTGCACAATTTTTGGAGGGAAGGTTGGTTCCACTCCATAATTGCGCATGTTTTTGAGGGAGCTGCTTAGTGAGTATTTGGCCCAAGTCTTGAGTGGTACCTTGTGATGGGATTCAAGCATACTATCGTGCACAAGCTGGAAAGTTGTTGAAAACCAATGAAGCCTATGTACTTGATAGTGCAAGACATGCTGCTAAGGATGGTTGGTAGGAAGGCTCTAAAACGAAGCTAAGGAAAAATTTTGGAGGGTGGTTGTAGTTGCTGCAAGATGTTCTTTTTCGTAAATTTAATCTCCTGAGGCCAGAAAAGGATAAACAAAACAAGGGAGAACTCTTTTAATCATGATTAAATAAAGGTTTCCTTTTTTATAATTAGTCTACTCAATTCGAAACAAGTTAAATTTATACTGGGTAGACATTCTTTCAAATACTTTTTTGAGTGTGAAAGAAATATGTTTGTTTGGCTATCTTTTCATGTTTAGAGAGTCTAAAAATGGCTTAAAGATAACTCCAGAGGGTTCCTCTTTTATAAAGCTTGAATGAGACTAAAAAAGGGATAAAAGTATGTTCGCATCTAAGTATTATATTTCAATATTTCAACTTGCTATCTACACATTTAGACCAAAAATCATCATATTTTCCCAAAGGGTCATATAAAAAAACGATTTATTATTGAAAATTACGTAAAATGGTAATAATAATAATCAAAAGTGTCTTTTATTCCTATAAAACTATGGAAAGTAATTTTGTTTTTACCATTTCTGTTTCACCAAATTCTAGAGCCAAAAAACACTATTTCACCCTTGATCTTTAGGAGTCGATTCGAGAAAACTAATGGATTATTTTGGATGATGTTTCTTATAGGTAAGATTCCTTTCTCCCATCTCCATTTCTATGGTCTTTATTTTCGATTATAACAATGAAATTTTAGTTTTTGGGCTTTCTAAAGGAGGGAAAATGCACCCTCAGACCATCACAAACCTGTTGTATCAAGATATTCATCAATCCAAGATCAATGCAGAGCATGAAAGGCACAGCTATGAAAAAATCACACTATCTACAAAAGATAGTTGTGATGACCATGGAAAGCACAAAAAAAATTATTTTTTTCTAAGGAAGGCTCAATTTTTTTTATGTTTGTCATCTAACATATTTTCCTCTTGCGATTAATTGGTTTTTCAACCATCAAAATGTTGGAATGGAGGGAGAGAGAGCATGAGGCACAAGATCTTATTGCAGCCAATGATGCCAATACCAATTTGGCACTTCGAGAAAGTGAGCAAGAATTTTTTTTCATGATCCTAGGGATGAGAGCTCAACCAAAACTTTCTGATTATTTGGTGAGAGTGTAGAATGTGGATGAACAAAATTTTCATATTGGCACCCACACTCTCACTATTGACATAGAAGTATTTACTTCTTAACTATGCT
The DNA here is from genome assembly GCA_000404065.3 of Pinus taeda. Classification (NCBI taxonomy): domain Eukaryota; kingdom Viridiplantae; phylum Streptophyta; class Pinopsida; order Pinales; family Pinaceae; genus Pinus; species Pinus taeda. The sequence continues at coordinate 128,223 of APFE031357828.1, forward strand.
ATCATGGAGAGGAGTCAAGGTTTCACTGGATGGCCATAGACATGTTGGTGAACTCATTGAATATGATGTGAATCAATATTGTGTCTGGGTAGAACAAAAGACTACCAATGGAAAGATTGAAATTAAAGACGTAAGACATCTTCCACCAAAAACCATTTTATTTACTATTAGTCACATTGCTGGAAGTGCGGCTCCATAGCTAGCCATAAGGGCCCAGATGCAGTATGCTTTCGATTACATGGATCCAACAATGTTCAACTGGTGAGAGGGGCTCTTAATGAACATGAAAGAACAACTTAACAGATTCATGATAGGTCACCTGAAAAAATTTAGTTATGAATTTATTTTAGTGTATTTTTTCCTTGTGAGAGTACCACTACTTCATTCTGAAAGGGTAGAAGTAGAGATATGTGTTCCCAAAAAGCCTTAAACGATGAGATGGATATCTCTTATGGCACGCCATGAAGGAGACCAAATGATTTTTTTCAATAACATTTTATTCATGTGGTTACAAGAGAAAATGCTCATACTTAACAATTACACATATGTAGGGATGTAATTTACAGGAGACTTGGACCTACTACTTCCTCAAGGGATGTAGTGGGACCAATCAGATAAAAATACCTATTTTTTTTTTTAAATATATTTTTTATGTATTTTTTTGGTTTTGTGTCAATACTAACATTCAATTATCATTTAGATGTAGAACCAATACGACCAACCAGAATTCCACCTACTCAAAGGTGTGGTCAGCAACAAGTTGAGATAGGTGAAGAAAACCCTGAAGCAACTGAGTGATATGTTATTGAATTTTAGTTTTGCTGTGTTGATTTCAACTTCATATTTATAAACAAATGCTTTTCAATTTCTTCAAGTGCATGGTTTTGTTATGATTTTTGTGAATCAAAACATGAAAATTTATGTCAAGTTTTATGTTAGAATCATGATCAGAATAGCATAAAAGACAAATTTTGAACATCAGCAAGTAAATGTACAACAAACCATCAAGAAGAACACTTAACACAATGTTTTGATAAAGGAGTTCACCCCTCCTGGGTTACATCTCCTTGGTACAACTTCCATGGCTAAGGCCTCAGTATTTGCTCAAAATAGCAAAACATTTAGTTTACAATGCTCTATTTCTCCCGAAACCTACTTCAATGAACTTAGAGCATCAAAATCAGCTAGGAACACCTTTTCCTAAGGTCCATTTGGTTGAAGTTTCCTCCAGTTATGACCAAAATTTCTTTGTCATAGTAAAGCTCCACTAAAACTAGAGTAACTCTAGTTAACTCCACTAAACTTGGAGTTTCTGCTAAATTAGGAGGTCCGCCAAAAGTCTTCTGAATTAAATTGTTAGTTTAATTAGTGTTAACTATGGGTTAATTAATAATAATCTAGGATTAACTAGTGCTAATTGTGCGATTAGTTGACATAACTACAGGCGGCTTGAGCGGAGTGTTCACATGTCGTGGCATAAAATGTTGAGGGTATGCTTAATCATTAACCTCTGGTCTTCATGTTGAGGTCACATTGTGGTGGATAATGCCACGATTATGGGAAGAGGTTATGATTTTCTATAGCCCTAGTGGTTAGTGTTAGCCATTAACTGTTAAATATTATGGTGTTCTCATGGAGGGGATGGCTTGTGGGCTAGCTCCCTCCTAACCCCAAATTTCCTAACTGTTTAACAAGAAATACATTCAGAAACCAATACTTGTGAAGAAACATAGGATGGGTGTAATGGTATTCTGTTTAGATTGGGCAGAGGAGATCACGGGGTCAAACCCCAACACCTCCATAAAATTTTTATTACACACTGATACCGGTCCTTTAGGGAGGGACATGTGGTGGCCTCCGGCCTTACCACTTGTCCACTCCTCATTGAACCACCTTCAACCAAACAAAACTTGCTACATCACTGCACCAGTAAACCAATAAAAACATGCCACTTGGCAAACCTGGATAGGCCATTAACCAACCTTTACTTTTTACAATGACTTGCCACGTCAGCAGTCCGTACTGCTAACTATCCAGTGTCTGTACATTTTTTTTCAAAATTTCTTCTATTTGGCAAAGCAGTCAACAGGCTCTATCTTCCTCATACAAACTTTGTTTTGAATGAAATGAGTTGCATTGGGATCATTTTAGAGAAACAAATGTGGGTGTTCAGGTTTTGAATGATTCCAAACACTTTGATTTTTGAGCTAATTTTTGCCCTAATCTAGATTTTGATCACTCCTTCTGTTGGCTTATTAGGCCCTGACCTAGGTTCAGAAAATCTTTATCCAAACAAATCCCATACTACCAGCCCTTTCAGTGACAATCCATAGAGCACGGACTAAAGTCTCACCCGAGACAATATGGGAGGGTGCTAGAACCAGGTTTCTGCACCCTATGTATGTCTTGATGAGGTCTGGATGGATCATAACCCGATCTATACACTTCACTATTCCATGCAGTAGTCTGCTCTTCGTGAAGATCCGCGAAGGGGTGTTTCTTAGATCCTTAGTCTTATTGCAGCTATTATAGATCTAGTTTATTCTTTAAGGTCTTTAAGTGAACATTTAACATTTAAACCCAGTGCACGCAATCATAAATCTTAAATATACTTCATAAAATCATAACATAAGCATAAATATTCAAATCTGCAATTAGACACACAATAACTCAGAAACACTTATCTTTATTAATCTTTCATTCAGTACAATCCCCTTTCCACCCTACACACACAGCTGCAGGGGTTTGCGTAGATAGCTGCAGAGTCTACCAGGCCTCTATGCACACAGTTGTAGAGCCTACTCTAACCTATACCCACAACTCAGACTTACAGACTCAAAGAACTCTCGCTTTCACAAACCCAAACACTTTAGATCTTCATTATCATTATCATCCAAAAATTGTCTTCTAAACCTAGAGCCTTGCTCTATTTATACATTTCCATCGTTCGTGGACTATGGGCAAGCCGACACATTCTAGATTAACCTATAACATTTTAGGGTGGAATACCCTTAGACTTTACCCCATTACAATTCATGCTCTGTGCACTTCGTGGAACCTTTACCATACTTTACCCAAAACTACGGGTTTTGAGCCCCAAAACCGTTACGCAGGTCTGCTACCCAACACCTTTCCATTGACAAGATTTTGGACCCACAAAAGATAGTTATATGATGAGAGATGAATACTCTTCTCCTTCCCAAATTCTATCAGTTAATTATACTTGGAAAAATCTCCATGACAACCACTTGAGTTCATTGATATTCCTTTCCTTGCAAATGGCTTGGCACTTCAATCATTGTTTTCCTTTTGCTGCTGACCCAATCCAACACATGCTGGCTGCTTACTGATTAAATACCTTGTTGTACCAAAGTGATCCCTCAGTGCTTGGAAAGCTAACTGATGGCCTTCCCACTAAGAATCATGTTTCTCCTTTGCAACACATGCATTTGATGCAAGCTTCTCCTTGGAAACCACTTTTCCAGGTTAAGCCCATCTGAGTGAATTACAACAATGAGTTCCAATATCAGTAATAACAAGAAAAAAATGACAATTCTTTTACCTCCATGGTTCCAAATTCCACATTTGGAAGAATGCATTCAATATCTCTTTCGCTTCTTGGCGTCAATAAATCATATGGCATTTTTGACATTTTTTGTCCACTCTTTCTTCTTGATTCCATCATCCTACAGTATTAACATGCTGCTCATGCCATGATTTGAGAATGAAGCCTAATCATGAGCCTCTTGCTCAAGCATGGACCTTCCAAAATCCTACAACATCTTGTCACAACAAACACCTATCAAGGTTAATGGTGTTTCCTTGAAAAACACTCATGCAAGAATATATAACTTGATGACCTCTTCCTTTTGTTTCTTCAAAGAAACAAATGTCACATAATGTGAACATCACCATGTATTATTACATCTTGGTGTATAAAACATCTTGGTGTTTAAAACATCGACTAAACACAAGTCAACAAAATGTTCTTCTTCAAACAACTGACTTTGAAATCAAGCAAAAGCATGTACAACAACTAGAAGATTTACAACAATAATTCCACATTCTCATGAAACAATTCATCACATCCCCCTTTCATCTTTGGAGACAAAATCAACTCTTCCAAGTTTATATAACATACATGTAACAATCAATTGACCACACAAGTCGACACTCATGCATGTGCAAATGATTAACATTCTCACATTGACAACATACATGTTAACAAAGAAATCAACCAATACAAGTCAATCAGTCATGCATGTTCAAGCACAATGAAACTATTAAAAGTTCCACTATTCATAGACACAAACTCTCATGCATGTATCACAATTCTCAACTCTCTCACAAGTACAATCACAAGTACAAGAATCCCATTGTTATGTATAAGTACTTAAAGAGATGAAATGACCAAATTTGCTGCAATAAAGTGAGTCAACCATTGGGTTGTGTTATATTCTTTCCATGACTAGCCCATGTAGTTAACCGAGGGTTAGAACGGGGGTGGAGCCCCTCATTCGTTGCATAGCGGGAAATCATAAGGGGTTTGAGGGGTACCTGTAACCCCACTCTATGGGGTCCGGGGCAGTACCCCATAAAATTTTGGTTTTGGACCCTATATTAGGTTGGGTGGACCCACCTATGGTTTTGTGCATGTTTTTGGCACATGGATTTGGACAAGATGGTTTTCAGTCCATGGTTTTGGATGCAATGGTTTTCGGTCCATGGTATTGGATGCTTCTGCATGTATAAATATGTATTGTAACATTGAAACGAATATAATGAAAATCAAGCTGGTAGTCCCTGTTTTGGGTTCCAGGGGAAAATATCTTTGTATATGTGTTTTATGTGTTATTCTCTCACATTTTTTATTTTATGTGTTTTAGAATTCATATGTAGGTAATTTCTGTACAGGGTTAAAACCTACATTTGGTATCGGAGCAATTTTGGCTTCAAGGGGACACCTTTATTGCTGAGGGGTTTTGCTCGAGCCTGTGGTAGACCCTGTTTAGTGGGAGATCTGCGAGATCGATTCAAGTGGTGAAAGAATATGGTAAGTAGTGGAAAGATAGAGATCGAGAAATTTAATGGTCAGAGTTTTGAGTTGTGGAAACTCAAGATGGAGGACTTGTTGGTGGATAAAGATCAGTGGATCATGGTAGATCCGAGTATTAAACCAATGGGAGTGTCTGATGAAGAATGGAAGTATTTATATCAGAAGGAAAAGAGCACAATAAGATTGTGTGTCTCAGATTCAGTATTGTTGAATGTATCAGGGCAAGCTATGGCGAAGGGTTTGTGGGACAAAGTTAGGGACTTTGTACCAATCTAAGTCTCTGGTGAATTAAATGCTCCTATGGAAAAAGCTGTATAACCTGAGGATGAAAGATGGAGAGTCAGTAATAGAGCATCTGAATGTGTTTAATACTATGGTAAGTCACTTAGCATTTGTTGATATCAAAATTTCAGATGAACATAAGTGCATTAGTTTGTTGTGTTCTCTACCAGATTTGTGGGATAGTTTGGTTATTGAAATAGGTAGCAATGCAACTGCCTTGCAATTTGATGAAATAGTCTCATCCTTACTATTGGAGGTGTTGAGACAGAAAAATATGGAGAGCCATAATGGTGATGCCTTGTCTGTATGAGGATGGTCCTAGAATAGAAACAAAAATAAGTCATCGAGTGGGAGATCTAAATCTAGAGGGAGATCTAAATCTAGAGGGAGATCTAAATCTAGAGGGAGATCTAAATCTCCAGGAAAACCTGTAAAGGTGGTGTGCTGGAAATACGAAAAGGAAAGGCACTACAAAAGGGAATGTAAATCTAAAGCTCCTGATAAAGGAAAGGGATATGATGTTGTTCCTTCTACAAAGGCGAAAACCAGCTTAGATGAAAGTGGGGATGTGTACCTGGCTTCTTCAAGTACACATGTAGATCATGAGGCATGGTTGATTGATTTGGTTGCATCCTTTCACTTCACTCCCCATAGAGAGTGGTTCTACGAGTATGAGAAATATGACGGTGGTGATGTCTTCTTGGGGGATTGAAGGAAGGCTAGAATTGTTGGTCATGGAAAAGTAAAGTTGAAGTTGCAAGGCGAAAGGGTTAGAACACTTCTAGGTGTTCTTTATATTCCTACATTAGCGGGAAATCTAATTTCTCTAAGCAAATTGGATGATGTAGGTGTAAAAACAGTGTTCGAGAAGGATACCTGCAAAATGGTTTAGGGAGCACTAGTATTGATGCGGGGAGTTTGGATTGGAACTCTGTACAAGCTGCAAGATAGAAATGTTATTGATGGGTGAAATAGTTCTGTGGTTCCTGAAAGTGGAGCAGAAAATCTAGTGGTCTCTAGAGAAAAGACCATGCTATGGCATCAAAGGCTTGGACATATTGGAGAGAAGGGCCTTTGAATACTTCATGGTAAATGTATGGTACAAGGTATGAGTAATAGCTCTCTAGATTTTGATTTTTGCGAAAATTGTGTATATGGGAAGCAGAATTGGGTGAGTTTCCCCTCTGGTAGTAAGAGGGTGAAAAAGATATTAGAGCTTGTGCACAATGATGTGTTTGGACCTATGAAGGTTCCATCTCTGGGTAAGTCTGTGTGCTAAGTATAATTTATAGATGACTTCTCAAGGAATACATGGATATATTTCCTTAAGAAGAAATCTGAAGTCTTTGAGAGGTTTAAAGAATTTAAGGCTCTCGTGGAAAATCACACAGAGAAGAAGATAAAGGTGTTGAGAACAGATAATGGTGGAGAGTTTTGCAGCAAGGAATTTGAAGAATTCTATAAGAAGTGTGGTATATCAAGGTAGAAGACTACTCCATATACACCTCAACAAAATGGAGTTGTAGAAAGAATGAACAAGACGTTGATGGAAAGTGCAAGAAGCATGCTCAGTGGTGTTGGGTTAGGACAGGAATTATGGGCAAAGGTGATGGAGACAACATGTTACTTGGTCAACATATCACCTTCATTAGTCTTAGAGGATAAGATTCCACAAGAGGTATGGACTGGTAAAAAACCCTCTCTTTCACATCTGAGGGTATTTGGATGTGATGCATATGTACATGTTCCAAAAGAGAAAAGAACCAAGTTGGATAGTAAATTTGAAAAGTGCATCTTTATTGGGTATAAGGATGGTTTAAAGGGTTATAAGCTTTGGAACCTAGTAACAAGGAAGGTTGTGTACAACCGATATGTGGCATTCAAAGAGGTGAAAGATGTTATTAAACATAAAGTCTAACCAAAGGAACCTGAGAAAATAGAGTTTGAGCTAAAGGAGGAAGAATCAGACTCTACAACAAAGGAGGAATCAGAAGATGAAGAGCCACAAACTCTGGGTGTGAGAAGATCAATTCGAGAAAGAAGGAAACTAGAAAGGTATAGTCCATCTGCTTTCTGTTCAAATTTTTCTTTGTGTGTTCCTGATGATGATCCCAGAGCGGTGAAGGAAGCAGTGGATTCAAAGGATGGTAAACATTGGAAAGAGGCCATGGTTGATGAAATGGCATCTTTGCACAAAAATGAGGCTTGGGATGTGGTAGAGTTGCCTGCTAGAAGGTAACCCATTGGCAACAAATGGGTGTTCAAAAAGAAGACAAATGCAGAAGGAAAAGTGGAGAAATAAAAAGCTCGGTTGGTAGCAAAAGGTTATTCCTAGGTGCCAGGAATCGATTTTGGTGATATTTTTTCTCCTGTTGCCAACGTAACTTCTATCAGATTACTTTTAATCTGTTGCTGCTGCTTTTGAATTTGAGGTAGAATAGATGGATGTGAAGACATCATTTCTTCATGGGGATCTGGAAGAGGAGATCTACATGAAGCAACTTGAAGGCTTTGTGGTGAAAGGTAAGAAAGAACTGATATGCAAGTTAAAGAAGTCTCTATATGGGTTAAAACAATCGCCAAGGATGTGGTATCAGAAATTTGATACATTTATACAAGGACTTGGCTTCACCAGAAGCAAAGCAGATCATTGTGTGTATTTTAAATTAATTGGTGACCGTGTTATTTGTCTAGTCTTGTATGTGGATGATATGTTCCAGGTTGGAAATGACAGAAATTATCTAGGATTTGAAGACCCATTTGTCCTCCAAATTTGACATGAAATATCTTGGTGCTGCAAACTATATTTTGGGCATGGAAATTAAAAGAGATCGGACAAAGAGGAAGCTTTGGTTAAACCAGAGGAAGTATGTCGAGATAATATTGCAGAGGTTTAATATGCAGGATAGTAAACCGGTGAAGGTTCCTATTCCTGTAGGTGTGAGGTTATCTGTTGAACAGTGTCCCAAGACACAATAAGAGGAAGAGGAAATGCCTCGTGTTCCATATGCAAGTGCAATCAATAGCCTGATGTATGCAATGGTCTGTACTAGACCAAACATTGCACATATATTGGGAGTATTGAGCAGATTTATGTCAAAACCAAGGAAGGAGCATTGGATAGCAGTGAAGTGGGTTTTTAGGTATTTGCATGGCACTAGTGATTATGGTTTATGCTACCAAGGAAGACTAGGATTGGATAGAGTGTTGGATATTCGTGGCTTTGTTGATGCTAACTGGGTTGAAGATATGGACCAGAGAAGATCTACAAGTGGGTATGTGTTTAACCTATTCAAAGGTGTAGTCAGTTGGATGTGTAAGAAATAATCTGTAGTTGCACTATCAACTACAGAGGCAGAATACATGACAGCCACTCATGCAAGCAAGGAAGTAGTTTGGTTGCAGAGGTTGTGTTCAAGTATGGGGTTAGTACAGGGAGCTATAAGGATATACTGTGATAGCCAAAGTGCAATTTTCTTGGCAAAGAACCCTGCATATCATTCAAAGACAAAGAACATTGATGTCTAGTATCACTTTGTGAGGGATATGATAGAAGACAAAAAGGTGTTGCTGGTAAAGATGGACACTTTGAAGAATACTACATATGCATTGACAAAATCTATGAGCTATGAGAAGTTTTCTTGGTGTAGAGAAACAATGGGTATTGTAGGTATGGATAAATGACTAAGCTCTCTTGTGGCCTGTCAGAGCCTAGATCAACCTCAGGCTGAAGGGAGGCAATCCTAGGTTAACCACAAACCAAGCTTAACCTGGTAGCTAGCCCTACCAGGTTAGAAGAGGGCTCTCTCCTTGTTAATCTCAATTGAGATGACTGATTTAAAAATGGATTTTAGGCTAGGTATAGTAGCTCTAGGATTTTTTATTGGATTTGTTTTGGGTCAAAACAATAAGAGAAATGATGATTTGGACTATGGAATGAATGTCAGTTTTTGTCGGCAAACCTGGGGAAAATTAAGTGCCATGTTCAGCCAAGTGAAGATTGTAAATGTGAGAAGTATAATAGAGAAAGCCTGCTACCCTGCAGGCATCAGACAAAGGATGAATCTGCAACAACTTTAGATGAAAGAGAATCACGAGGTTGCTCGATAGAGCATCTAGCAAAGGATGAATTTTATTAACACAACCATTACAACTAACAGCAAAATCATCATGAAAGGGGCATCATTACGTATGAATTCCTAACATATCACTTAGATAATGCTGAAACAAACTAGAAAAACGTAATGGGTAAATGAATTTATGAGAAAAAACATACTAAACATCGACACTGTGATGAATCCCATATCCAAAGGGCAAAAGACTACTTTATTAAAATGATATTCAGGAAAATTTTTACACAAATCCAAGACAACCTCTCTGCTACCAAAATCCAACCTCTACACTATGAAATTTATAAAACATATAAATTTTCTCATCCTTGTACTAAGGGAATTGAGCTCAACCATTTTCTTCAAAATAAAATTAGTTACATTAAACTTGGAGTGAATTTCTGAAAATAGGTGTTGAATATGAACTCGTATCTCCTAAACCATAGTGCCTGTTACCAAACTGAAAGAGGTTTTTTGTAGATAAGGTCATTTTGGAGAAAAAACTCTCTCCAATTTTGGAAATTTGTTTCCAGTTGCTCGTAATATGTGCCACAAAATCATCTCTAAAACAGAAAATCATTAAAAATTTAAATATGTGAAAATGAGCTATAAAGATCTAGTTACATATCCCAATTCATGACACCTGTAATAAAATAAAAGAGGTTTTTGTTATGTGGCTCGTGGTTAACAAAAAACTCCTTGGTTTTTTCAAAATTACTTTCCATATGTTGTAAAATTGCACCACACTAAAATGACTAAAACAATAAAATAAATGAAAAATTTTCTTTGTTTTAATGCAGGCTCCAAATATCACTGCATATCTTCCACATAGTAGCACCTATGAATAAATTGAAGGAGGTTTTTGTTATTTGGTATGTGGTGGAAAAAAACCTCTTTTTCTTTTGTAAAATTCCTGTCCAAACTGATTTTGTAGTAAACTTGTCCCTGTGTGCAGCAACTGACCTCAAAACATGCATAACCAAGAATCATTTATTTCGATCATATCTTATGATCCAGAAACTAGTTACAAGAGTGTGATATAACATTGGAAAGGTTTTTCTAAGATTCTTCTGATGGAAAAATTTGTGACATGTTTTGTGCTAAATATCATGTGCAAAACATCTAACCAAACCAAACCTAGTAAGAGCTCATGTTGATCCCTGGTGGCAGGCTGCAAAGACTAGCACTAACATCAGCTTTATTGGGGATGGCAGCTCCTTTTATGGGAAATACAGTAAAATAGCTGCAAACTCAAAACAACTCATACCAATCCAAACATACACATACTGCAACCTATACATAACAAATATCGGAAACTAAAATGTTGCCTTTGGCAGCTTATTTATTTACAAATCTACCCTACTTTGCTACAAAACCAATAGATCAAGTGATGTTGTAATGCCATATCAACCAATCAAGTAACTGTGACAATGATGATATTTTTTGATAGTGTTTGAACCAGAAGATAGTTGGAAATCCTACCAGTAGTATATACCCATAGTACCTCTGGCTTTGTAAAAGGCAACTTGGTTTTTCTTTCAACTTAAAAATATATTCCATATATACTGCTATGGGATCATAGAAACTAGATTCTATTTACTGCCCCAACTCATTAACATATGCTCTTTGCCGGAGATTGTCACATCCTCACTGTAAATCATAACAACCTTCAATCCAACCATCCAAGGGTAGCCTTATCTTTCCTTCTTTGGGAGGAGGGAGAATTTCCAAGAATTATTTAGGGTCTTGGAATTCATGTGATTTAATTTGAACATCTCATAATTCGATTTAATTTTCCAATATTTCAAGCACTAAGCCAAGAAAACAATATTTATTCTCAGGTGTGAGTCGGCTGGATTTCAAGCTAAGGAACAATGATGTTAAAAAACTCTGATCAATTTGAAATTTTGCTATCTCATCCCTTAAAATCAATAACATTTCACTAGATAACGGATTTTCCACATACCCCGTCATCAGTGATTATCAACATTCTAAAAACTGGATTCTTTGGCAGTGAATTTGAAGCTCAGGATCTTGAACATTGGAGTCATCAGGTAGATGATTTCAGCCTTCATATGTCTCTGACTGCTGTCCACCATCGACAATTAGATTTGCAACTTGAATGATCTTTCCCGGAGAAGATCTGTCACCTCTTCCCCTACATGTTTGCCACTATGTTATAAAAATAAAAGAGTTTTTTGTAGATAAGGTCATGTAGGAGAAAAACCTCTCTCAAATTTTGGAAATTCATTTCTAGTTGCTTGTAATCTGTGCCACAAAATCATCTCTAAAACAAAGAATCATTAAAAATTTAAATATGTGAAAATGAGCTGTAAAGATCTAGTCACATATCCCAATTCATGACACCTGTGAATAAACTGAAAGAAGTTTTTGTTATATGGCTCATGTTTAACAAAAAACTCATTTGGTTTTGAAAAATTACTTTCCATATGTTGTAAAATGGCACTGCACTAAAATGACTAAAACAGTGAAATAAATGAAAAGTTTGCTTTGTTTTAATGCAGGATCCAAATATCACTACATATCTCCCATATAGTAGCACCCGTGCATAAACTGAAGGAGGTTTTTGTTATTTGGTATGTGATGTTCAAAAACTCTTTCACTTTTGTAAAATTCCTTTCCAAACTGATTTTGTAGTAAACTTGTCCCTGTGTGCGACAACTGACCTCAAAACATGCATAACCAAGAATCAATCATTCATTTCGATCATATCTTATGATCCAGAAACCAGTTACAGGAGTGTGATATACCATTGGAAAGAGTTTTTTGAGCTTCTTCTGATGGACACATTTGTGACATGTTTTTTACTGAATATCATGTGCAAAAAATCTAACCAAACCAAACGTGGTAAGAGCTCATGTTGATCCCTAATGACAGGTTGTGAAGGCTGGCACTAACATGGCCCCTGTGGAAAGAAAAAAACAAGTGGGAGAATGTTGGGTTGTGTTATATTATTTCCACGACTAGTCCATGTAGTTAACTTGGGGTTAGAAGGGGGGTAGGGCCCCCCGTTCGTTGCATAGCGGGAGGTCATTGGGGGTTTGTAGGGTACCCGTAACCCCACTCTATGGGGTCTAGGGAAGCACCCCAGAAAATTTTGGTTTTGGACCTTATGTTAGGTTGGGCAGAGCCATCTATGGTTTTGTGCATGTTTTTCACACATGGTTTTGGATGCGATGGTTTTTGGTCCATGGTATTGGATGCTTCCACATGTATAAATATGTATTGTAACATTGAAAGGAATATAATAAAAAATCAAGCTGGTAGTCCCGGTTTTGGGATTCAGGGGAAAATCTATTTGTATATGTGTTTTATGTGTTATGCTCTCGCATTTTTATTTGATGCGTTTTAGAATTCATATGCAGGTAATTTCTGTACAGGGTTAAAACCTACATCAACATACTACACTTTCGAACACCTTCCTCGAGTAAACATGCAAGTTCAAGAATGCAACATACATGCAAATTTGTAATTTCAAATTTCCATCTTTTCTTCATCTAAGTGAGTCAACATAACTCTACTTTTCCAATATCTTGCTTCATGTAATATGCATCATACTTTTAGGAAGAAATGACCAAATAACGTGGAAATGCATCAATAGGGAAATGTATCCCTAAGAAAAGATTTTCATCAATTATCAAAAGAAATGAAAGGCCTTATTTGGTTAAGAAATCTAACCATCTCTTTCCAAACCATTTCAATGGCATTTTTTTCAGCTACAATTCATCATGTGTATCATCGTGACCCACATCAATTATGGGATCCTCTTTTCCATCATTTCCAAAATCTCTCTTCATATTTTTAAAATGTCAAGGATGACTTGTTGGATGCAAAGTCCAACACTTGTCTAGAAGATGACCCTGCTTGTGGCAATGAGTAAAAAATAATCGCATCTTATTTTCAACATAGCCTCCATTATCCAATGGACCTTTGGCCTTTTGTCTATTTTGTTTTGAAAGTTTCTTGTCTGTGGCTATCCTCTTCCAACACCTCAAAATAATATGGTTATTCCAACCACAAAAAGAACATGTAAATTTTATCCAAATCCTATATGAATATTTATCATGTTTATAATAATCAAAAGAAACTTGATTAAAGGCAGATTTATACCTTTCACATTCACCTTTTTCGCCTTCTTGAGGATGTGAATTTGATGATGTAGTGGCTCTCTTCATAATGCCAACAATGGTTTCAACGAAATTAGAGATTCCAACATCCCCTTGTTTGACATTTCCACTAGTTGCATGCTTATGAGCATCGTCTTGCAAACTGGGTATAAAACTTTTGCATTCTTCATGAACACAAACTTCACAAGCTTGAGGTAATGAACATGTAATGAAAGTCCTACTTGAAACACCTTCATGTGCTTCCTTGGCTTTGGAGTATTCTCCATCATGTTTTCCATATCCAAGACCCAAATACCTAGGCCTTTCCTCAACAACAATTGGATCAACTATGCCTTGTGCATGTTTTCCTAACCCTTTACCTTCATAGCCCATTTGCATCAATAATTTGGACCTTATTCCTCTAGCGTGTTTTTCAAAAGCACCAAAACTTTCACTTTGAGGGGAAATTGAAGATAAAATTGAATTTCATACCTCCTTTTCATTCACATACTGTGGAGTTTATCATCCATCTCATTCATCTTTTCAAGAAGCTCTTGCTTCTCCTCCTTCACGGGCATCGAATGCTCTTGAAGTATAGTGTTCTCATTCCTATCTTCATATAGTTCTTGAACCATATCTTTCATGATGATAAAATCTTGAAACATCTCTGCATCAAATAACCTTGCTAAGGAAGATGGATTAGAAACATCACTTGTTGAAGTTGCCATCACACTTGTAATGCATCAATAAGCTTCACAAATATGCAACCATTAAAACCCTACTTGCACAAAAATCAAGAAATCAAACAAATAACCTTTTCTATGATACCAAACTTGATTTGTTATTGAATGTTAGTTTTTCTGTGCTAATTTCAACTTCAGATTTATAAACAAATGCATGTCAATTACTTCAAGTGCATGGTTCTCTTATGGTGTTTGTGAATCAAAACAGGAAAATTTATGTCAAGTTTTATGTTAGAATCATGAGTAGAATTGAATGAAAGACAAATCTTGAACAACAACAAGTAAATGTATAGAAAGCCATCAAGAAGAACACTTAACACAATGTTTTGATAAAGGAGTTAACCCCTCCTAGGTTACATCTCCTTGGTCCAACTTCCATGGTTTGGGCCTCTGTATTTGGTCGAAATGGAAATTTCTCCAACCTACTTCAATGGACTCAGAGCATCAAAATAAGCTTGGAATACCTTTTCCTAAGCTCAATTTGGTCTAATGTTTCTCCAGTTATAACCAAAACTTCTTTCTCCTAGTAAACCTCTACTAAAACTGGAGGAACTCCAGTTAACTCCACTAAACTTGGAGTTTCTGCTGAATTATGAGGTTCACCAAAAGTCCACCGAATTAAACTGTGAGTTTAATTAATGTTAATTCTGGGTTAATTAACAATAATTGAAGATTAACTAGCACTAATCACGTAATTCATTGACATAACTGTAGGCAGCTTAAGCGGGGTGTTCACTTGTCGTGGCATAAAATGTTGTGGGTATGCTTAACCATTAACCTTTGATATTTGTGTAGAGGTCACATGGTGGTGGATAATTCCACGGTTATGGCAAGTGGTTATAGTTTTCTATAGTCTCGTAGGTTAGTGTTAACCGTTAACCATTAAATATTATGGTGTCCACATGGAGGGGCTAGCTCGTGGGCTGGCTCCCTCCTAACCCCCAATCACCTAACCGTTTAACAATAAATACATTCGGAAACCAATACTTGTTAAGAAACATAACGTGAGTGTAATGGTAATGTGTTTGGCTTAGGTAAAGGAGGTCACAGGGTCGAACCTTGACACCTCCATAAAAATTGTATTGCGCACCGATACTGGTCCTTTTGGGAGAGACACGTGGGGGCCTCTAGGCTTGCCACTTGTCCCCTCCTCATTGGACCACCTTCAACCAAACAAAACTTGCCACATTACCACACTGGTAAACCAATAAAAACATGCCACTTGGCGAATCTAGATAGGTAATTGACCAACCTTGACTTTGTATAGTCACCTACCACATCAGAAGTCTGTACTGCTGACTATGGAGTGATTGTACATGTTTTTTCAAAATTTCTTCTGTTTGGCAAAGTGGTCAGTGATCTCTATCTTCCTCATAAAAACTCTGTTTTGAACGAAACAAGTGGTGTTGGGATTGTTTTTCCAAGATGGACACAGCTGTTTAGGTTTCAAACGATTCTGAACACTTTGTTTTTTGAGCTAATGTTTGCCCCTAATCTAGATTCCAATCACTGAGGCACTTGGAGAGATTGAGCACAACCTCGAGGGGCTTACTTGAGGAATTCCTAATTTTCAAATTGAGGATTCCCCTATCCATGATCAAAGACATAAAATAGGAGTGCCAGAGCAAATAAGCTGTTTGCTTCAGCAAGTAGCCCAGGTTGTAGTATGTTATCATGAGTATCATGCCTAGGGTTTAGGAATTTAGGGTTGGATTTTTTTTTTGGTACTATAAACATATATGAGATAAATAAAGGCTGGAAGCCTCGTGTGTCTTGAACACTTTTTTCTGTGTAAAGTTTTTTGCAAAAACTTATCTATGGAGATCGTTTCTATTTGAGATATTTAGAGATGAACCCTTAAAATATTTCTTAAAATTGAAGGAATTCTAGTAGAATAAATGTTAGTAACTTAGTTGTAGTGCTATGAGATGGGAATATATTTTAACAACCAAATTACAAATACCAAAAGAAATGACATTATATAATAGCTCAATAACCACAATATATTCCACAATGTTGTTAGTTGTACAACCCAAACATATTCCATATAGACACACTAACTCATTTGTAGGTGTATATATTTCCAATTCAATAGAAAGATTATGAAAACTATGATTAGCATCACCAATAAAGCCATAATAAGGTAAATGGATTATCAACATCACAAAACCAAGTATAACATGAGATAAGCAATAAATATAGAAACTATTTGCAAAAAGAAAAAATTACAACACACCAAAACTATGGTACAACAATGTACAAAGTACTCATGTAGAAGACCTAAGCATAGTATGTTTTAAGATAAAGCCCATTTCCGGGCTAAGATAAAGGGACTCCATCGTAATTCACTAACTCAAAGGAAACCTTTTCAAGCACACATTTGATGATGTAAGGGTCATGTCACATAGGATCAAATTTACTAGCTCCTAGCTTATCATGCTCTTGATCATAAAAAAGGACCAAGTCACCTTACAAAAATCTGGAGGATTAATTAATTTTTCAAAATAACCTTTAATATATTTTTTGTGGGCCTTGTTAGCTAGAGTGGAATCTCAATGAGTCTCATCTAAATGCGTTAAATATAAAAAACATTCTTCCTCAGTAGAAATATCAAGGAGTAATTCAATAGCTTTACTAAGCCATTGGTAGTGAGCTCTCACATCATAAAATTTTGAAAATGGGTTCCATGGTTAGTGATGATGGCTTAAGGGACATTGAATCTAGTGATTACATGGTTGAATATGAATAATTCTATAGTTTTTCTATTGTTGTTGAATGTAGGCAACACCTCAGCCCATATGGTAAAATAATTGATTTCAATGAAGATATACCCATTCCCTCTGACTGAGTGAGGGTTACATGTTTTTGGGTTGATGGGCCCAGACCTGGGTTCAAGGTTAGTCAGCCAAGAAAATCCATACACTACTGGCCCTTTCGGCATCAATCCACAGAGCGTAGGCTGAAGTCTCACCCGAAGTAGTATGGGGGGATGCAGGACCAAGTTTCCGCACCCTGAGATGGTTGTGATGTCAATTTTACACTTTAACTCTGCCTTCACACAGATCAAATGTACTTCTTTATTATCCTTTTCAAAACTTCCATGAATATCTGCAATCATCCTTCATGTAACCCTAACAAGTGATTCAGGCACTTACACGCCTCCGTAACTACTTTGTTGTATAATTTCCTGAATTATCTTAAGTGTTTGCCAACTCTACCATGTATTAAGATTATCTTTGAGTAAACATATATCTCTACTTGGGTTCATATAACAGAGGAAACCATATATATTCGCGCATCAAATTAGCAATAAAACATAAACCTAGTGCCTAACATAACATAATCGCATGCAAATGACAGGATTAAAATACACATTAATTTCAGAATACTTCTCTTTATTGATGATCCAGATTTATAGTATAGACTCTAATTGCCTTGCACATAAAACTACGGGGGTCCATGCACTTAGCTATGGAATTCTACCGTAGGCCTCTATGCACTTAGCTGCAGAGCCTCTTTCCTATGCTAAGGATCTCACTCTTAGTGCTTTACAGACTCACCAATGACTCCAAATATGAACTGTATTTCCTTAGACTCCTCTAAGACCTCCTTTTTAGACAATCCCATGGTCCATGGACCAAGATCAAATCTCATCAAGCTCACACAATCTATCTAAACTGAGGGCAGAAACCCATTTTGACTCTTGATATCTTTGCACTCTGCAACCACAAAATGTGGAGACTTTACATTCCTTTATACAAAATTTGGGCTTTCTGCCCCAAAATTTGGGCTTTTAACCCCAAAATTAACCCCAAGGGACTCGTTCCCAACAAGCCCTGAACATGGTGACTTGCCCTCAAGTCACTCGACTGACGCGGAGATCTTGTCACGAAGACCTCCCAGATCCACCTGGACTACTGCAACTTCAGCAATGCACTATGTTGCTACCTGCTTCATTTGCTCGACCAACTGATTTGTTCCTAGCCTTGCACTATCTGACTATATCTTCTACTGCGTTCCCTGTAGATTAGCTAATTTTCCTTTGATGGTGGCTATGAGCACATAGGATTCATCAAGCCAAGGCCTTATTCTAGCCTTGAGGATGCTCTCTTTACATTGCACTGCATTCCACGCAGTTCCAACCAAGGTAGTGTAGTTTATAGTCCCGCGCCTCCTCATTACTGCTTGGAGTGCTAACATTGTTCTGCCATCATGTAATAATTTGGTTGGATCACTAGTGTATGGATTCAATTAGCTACCATTCACCCATCTTGGGAATGGTTCTCCATTCAATTTTACCAACTGAACTTCTCCACCATTGGTAATCTCCTTGATGACATAGGGCCCCAACCACTGCATCCTAAATTTCCCTGCAAATTTATCAAAATTGCTATCATAGAACAAAACCAGATCATTTACCTTGAAGGTGCGTAGTTTGATGTGCCGATCATGCCATGCATTTTCATGCTACTTTTGAACTTGTTGATGAAATCCAGCTAGAAATTTATCCTCCTCAAGTTATGTTAGCTGCTCAAGCCTCTCTTCCAGGGCTCTGCGATCTACCATTCCTGTGAATGCCACTATGCATAGACTAGGTACAATGTACTCCATTAGCATCACAACTTCCATGCCATAAAATAGTCTAAACGATGTTTGTCTAGTCAATTTCTTGCAAGTCGCTCTATAAGCCCATAGCACTGTGGGTACGAGAACATCCCAGTCATTTCATTCATCATTGCAAACCTTCATGAGCACACTCTCCAATATTTTATTAAATACTTCCACTGTCCGATTAGCCTGTAGATGATAGGGTGTGCTCTTCTGATGGTAAACCTAAAACTCTTATAACATCAGGCTAATCATCTCATTGAGAAAGTGTGAACCACGATCACTCATTAGAATTTTTTACAACCAAACCTTGTGAGCACGTGCTCAAATATGAATTTGGCTATTTTTGCACTTGTATAGTCCTTCACGGGCTCTACCTTCACCCATTTGGTTAAGTACTCAGTCGCGGTGATGATGTACCGCGCACCCGTCTTCTTCCCTATATGCTGAATTCGTCCTACAAAGTAAATCACCCACTTCTCGAAGGGATGTAGTGATATTTGTAGATTCAGTGGTAGCTCATCCCTACATGAGGTTCTGCCTGTCCATTGGCATCAGTCGCATGCCCTATAATACGCTTTTGAATCCTTATGTAAGGTTGGCCACGATAACCAAGCGTGTATAATCTTCTACACTATTTCTTTTCTTGCATAATGACCTCCCGCAACTCCATCATGAGCCTCAATGATGATGTTCATTCTTTCACATTCTGGCACATAATGTTGCAATATTTCATCTGATCCCATTTTGTACAAGTACCCTACAATGACAAAACATTCTGCTGCGTGCACCACCAATTCCTTCTTCTGGTGGCTTTTATATCCTTCTGGAGTTGTACCTGTCATTAGGAAGCGTATAATATCTTCAAAGTGACTGTCTGAGATGCATACTGTAAAGAGTTGCACATTGGTAGTCCTTCCTCCAAATTCGTAGGTTCTTCTCCAGTTTCAATGCATGACAGATGATCCAATCCAACATTCAAGCATCCTGATTTCACAATAACTTCAAAATCATATTCCTAGAACAACAACAACCACCTGTATATCTTTCCCCCCAACATAGGCTTGTTGACTAGGTA
Organism: Pinus taeda; assembly: GCA_000404065.3. Classification (NCBI taxonomy): domain Eukaryota; kingdom Viridiplantae; phylum Streptophyta; class Pinopsida; order Pinales; family Pinaceae; genus Pinus; species Pinus taeda. The sequence goes on from APFE031357828.1 coordinate 148,226, forward strand.
TTTCAATGTGGAATGGTCCATATACATGTTAAAGTATCCACCCAACAAATAGTGCCTGAACGTTTGGAGCGTGTACACCATAGTTAATACTTCGCACTCTGTTGTGGAATAATTTTTCTCCTCTTTCGACCACTTTCTACTTGTGAACACTATAGGTTGATCCAAGTCTGCTTCACCAGCCTGTGTCAGTACTACTCCCAACACAATACATGACACATCCACATATACATGGAATTCCTTCTACCAATCTAGGAAGACTAGGATCGGCCCAGTGATCATTTTCTCCTTAAGCACATCCAAGCTCTTATGGAATTCTTCATTCCAACAGAACATAGCATCCTATTTTAACAGTTTTTCCATCGATGCAGTGAGTTGGGCATAACTCTTGATTAATTTCCTATAGTATCCCATATGCCCCAATGTTGTGTGCAACTGTTTCACACTCCTTAGTGCCTCCAAATTGATTATGACCACGATCTTCGCAGGCTCTACCATCAAGCCTTGTCTGCATACCACATGGTCCAGCAAGATCCCAAAAGGGACACAAAAGAAATATTTCTTTAGATTGAGTGCAATTTGGTACCTTCGGCATGTATCTAACATCAAACACAGACTTGCCACATGGCGCTTCAGCGGTCCGAACACTGTCCAATTGTCAAAGTATACTTCTAGAAATTTATGAATGAAATCCTTTAACACCGTAATGACTACATGCAAAAAGATCACCGACGCATTCTTCATCCCAAAAGGCATCACCATATATTGGAAGCATCCCCATTTAGTCATTAAGGTCATCTTACTTCTATCCTCTTATGAGATCTTGATTTGATGGTACCCATAGAACCCATTAGTAAACGAATACGCTTCTTGGTCGCAAACATTATCCAGGACCTCTTTGGTGAACAGGGTTGGGAAGGGATCATGCACACAGGCATCATTCAACTTCCAGAGATCTATGCATATCCTTATTTCATCCTTCTGCTTCTTTTCCTAAACCACTATTGGGCTTACCCAATGAGATTCTTCCACCAGTTCAATAATACCTACCGTGAGCATCTTGTCTAACTCTAAGCATACCCTTTCTTTGTACTTCAGATTGAGGTGGTAAGGTCTTTTCTTCATAGGTTTCACGTTCAGTTTTAGGGTGATCTTCATGACACCCATATCCTTTATTATCCCTTTCAGATCTAAATTTTTTATGGGAAATAGATCTTGATATTTGCGGAGTAGTTCACTGACCTTATTGACTTTCACGTCGTCCCAGTAGTCGCCAATCTTTGCAAACTTCAATTCCGCCTCTGTGCCAATGTTCACCTACCTGGTCTTGAGCAACGTAGTTGTGTTCAGGTTTTCTAGCTGTGGACCTTCGAATTCATGATATCCTTTAGTATTTGGATTATTAATCTTCCTTGGGTATTTGTCTTCTTCTTCCATTGTTACATTGTAACACTCTAGCATGTGGCTCAACTGGGTAGTCCAATAAGGTTGAATTAGGTCTAGAGGATCCTATGGTATCCTAAAGATGGTTCTCTTAACCTCTTGCAATGCTTCATCGATAGATTCAAATCCATCCTCAAAATTGAATGTCATTATAAATCCTTGGCGCAAAACATCCCATTCTTCGATGCCATCATGGAGTTCCGTCTCCAAGTACCAATTCATTGGTATAACATCCAAGGTATGAAAAAATAGATGGACCCACTCTGGTTGAGGCTTATCTCCATTAACTTCAGTCCATTTGGACAAATTATCGCTTAGATCATTTCTCCCATCATACTTTTTTGTTAGCTATATCTTCTGGTGGCCAAAGTGTATCCTCATCATCCTTTTATATTCGTGCCAATCCTCAAAACTATCCTTGTACGTACCCCACCATCTTGTGGGTGTAGCATGCAACACCTAATATAATGCCTGTATGCAATGCTTCTCATACACTTCCCTTTCAAATGCATCCAAAAAGTGATCAATATCACTTAACTCATCATAGTGAGGCATATTTCTTACCTCTGATGATACACAATGCAATGACTTGGTCATCATATTACAGCGCAACGTAGATACTTCATGCAGTTGATTCTGCCAGTGGTTGAGCTCTTCGTCTGAATCTAATGTGTAGGAGCTCTCACGGTCCCATGAAATACATCTATCTTCTATCAGATTCACCCAATCCTGATCTCACGTCATTATCTTGTAAATTTGGTCCAAATCGTCATCACTTTCATAATCGCTGACCGGTTCCGTATAGTGCGGTTCTTCTATAGGATCCAATGGCACCACTACATGGAGCGATTTCTTCTGAAATATCACCTTTCACTTCTTCAGGTTGATTACTCCATTCATGTTAGTGGCCCAATCGATCCCAAGGAGCGTGGGGTAGGGATTTCTATCATCCGCAATTTTTATTACTTCAAAATCCACTAGTGCACTCGTGCCTTTGATATCAACTGTTACATCTTGCAACCTCCCCATTGGGATGATTTTCTACTGATTCACCATCCTTAACTGAATCAGAGACCACTGTAGTGCAGGTCTCCCCATTCTTTCCCATGTTTGTTTTGGAAAAACATTCGTGTCAGACGCTAGGTCCAAGATAACTTGGTCCATTTCATATTATCTTATCTGCATGGTGAGTCTCATCTCACGTCTAGTCATTTCATTATGCTTACCAAGATTTCTAACTAAAAATGATTTTCCAGTAGCATTTTCCTTGCTAGCACATCTATTGATTAGCTCATGCAGTCCCTTTACCACCTTGCTATCGCGTAGCAGTTTCATGCAGGTCTTTAAGAACATGGCAATCATGGACGGGTCCATTTCTTTAATTGGTTTCTCCTAACTGCCTGAGGTGGAGGCCTTAGCGAAGCTTTTCTTTTCTTCCATAAATATTTCTTTTTTGCGTTCTAGATCAAACATGGTCTCCTTTTCTGGTGCTTTGTGGACCCACTCACCTTCTACAGGTTGCTTCCTGTTATCCTCACCAGGCTTCATTCCACTCTGCAGCATAATGCTTACCTTAGGATCTTTCTCATGAGGCTCAACCCTCATCATCTGTAGGTTCTAAGTCAGTTTTGGAGGCTATCCCCCCTTTTTGTGAATCTTAGCCAACAATACAAGGCAATCCTCAGTTGCACGGTCAGGCTGAGTACAATAGCAGCATGACAACAACGTCAGATTTGGGTAGTCTCTCGTGTAGTGTCCTAGTCCTTTACAATTGTAACAAATAAGTTTCCCTTGACCTCTACTAGGTTCTCCTCCACCTCGGCCTTGTCTGCACCACTGGTACTCACCTTGCACTCCTTCAGCGCCTTGGTTTGGAGGCCACATTTCTACCTGCATCCTATATGCAGGTGTTCTCTCCATCATTAATTTGTAACTATGACAATTACGCTCATCATGCCCTACTAATTGACATAAATTGCAGAAGAGTTGTTGTGGTGTCTATACGAATTTCTGTAGCAAATGGAAATTGTTGGTTGCATGTTTCCCAGCTACCTGGTAGATAGCACACCATAGCACAGGCCCTGTACGTAGTCTTTTTGCAACCTCTGGCCTCAGAGGCATTGGTCCCTGTGCTACAACATAATTCACAAAGACTGGACAATGATCATTGTCATGCCCTTGATCTTTGCATTTCAATCACTAGACCTCTTCACACACCTCTGGCCGAGTTATTTTGTCTCTCTTAAGACTTTGAATTTCGATGCAAAGGTTCTGTAACTGTGCGTGAAACTGCTGAACCCCTAGATTAGCATCCTGCATTGGTGTCTCATGTAATCTCATCACAATTTCGAAAGCTTCCACTTGGGTCCCAATCTTCTATTGTAATAGTGCAACCCTTAGGTGAGGGAGGGGCAAGGCCACAATCCATTTGCAGTGTTGCCCATCAGTAAGGTCCATGTTGGCTTCATGGACCGTACACTTCAATATTTGATCCAAATCCTAGGGTGTCTCTCTAGGCTTCATCATGATCTCCTTGAATCCCACAATGGATTGCGCTTGAGACTTAGGTATACTGAATTTCTTATTTAGCATAGTTTGGATATCTACCAATGCGGACGTCAAGTTATTAGAACTGTACTTAATGTACCACGTTAGTGCATGGTTTTGCAAAGCACTAACCAACATTTCTTTCTTCATTTGATCATCCATGATACTTTGAGCTTCGCACACAACCTTCATGATGAACCAAAACTAGTATGGATCTTCATTTTCTACGCCCTTGAACACAGGTCGCTTTACGAAGTTCTCCATCTTGAATGGTGGTGGAGGTGGCCATGGTGTGGGTGAAGGGGTAAGCAGTGGAGGTGAGGATGGAGGCAGTGTGCAAGGACAAGATGAGAATGGAGGTGGTATAGGTATTCGCCAGAACCCTTTTCTTATCAACTGAATAGTGCTCAGGGGAGAAGCTTGTGTTGCTCCTTTGTCTTCACTCAGAGGAAGCCCAATCAACAGACTATATTAAGGACCTTTTATTCCTTTGTCCCTGAAAGACCTTCCACTTTGCGTAGCCTCAAACATCAACGTAACTGCATAACCTACTTTTTTGACAAGAGCATATTAATCCAAGTATTTAATGATTTCAAAAAGTTACCTCGTGGCCCCTTGAAGAAGCAACACTTTGCTTTGTTGTAACTGCCTAAAGTATCGACTACGAACTTTGTCACAAACCCTCCTATGATACGGTCGAGCCAATGATCAACAATGTGCATGATCTTATCTTCAGAGGCTTCCAATTTCTGTACTGAATCCAGGGTCTAGACAATTAGACCGTCAAGCCTCCACCTTCCTTGGTTGTCTGGCAACTTCATGATCCATTCGTATAATTCATCCAAGAAGTAATAAAAGAAGATTTCATGTATCTCTGCATATAGATATTTGTCCAACCACTATTATTTTGTTAATTATAGATTCATGTTTTCTTGCACCGCGAATTCGTGGATATTTCTATCCAACCAGTCTTCAATCTCCTTCTTAGTTGGATTCCAATGATGCAACATCACACATCTTGTTATGCAGATCCTGCTCTCGGAAATGGAACCATTTGTTGTCTTGATGGGCCTAGACCCAGGTTTAATGTTAGTTAGATAGGGAAATCCCTACACAACTATCCCTTTCGGCATCAATCCACAGAGCGTGGACTGAAGTATCACTTGAAACAGTATGGGGGGATACATGAACGGAGTTTCCGCACCCTAAGATGGTTGTGATTTCATTTTTACACTTTAACTATGCCCTTGTGTAGATCGATAAGCCAGGGCTTATCTATGTACTTCTTTATTAGTCTTTTAGAACCTACGCGAAGGTCTGCAGTCATCCTTCTCGTAACCCTAACAAGTGATTTAGGAACTTACGTGCCTTTGTAACTACTTTGTTGTATAGTTTCCTGAATTATCTTAAGTGTTTGCCAACTCTACCATGTAGTTAAGATTATCTTTGTGTAAACATATATCTCTACTTGCATTCATATAATAGAGGAAAACATATAGATTCGCGTATCAAATTAGCAATAAAGCATAAATCCAATGCTTAACATAACAGAATCACATGCAATTGACATGAGTAAAATACACAGTGATTTTAGAATACTTATCTTTATTAATGATCCATATTTCTAGTATAGACTCTAACTACCCTGCGCACATAGCTGCAGGGGTTTGCGCACTCAACTGCTGACTTCTACCTTAGGCCTCTATGCACTTAGCTACAGAGCCTCTTTCCTACACTAAGACTCTCTCTCTTAGATCTTTATAGACTCATCAATGACTCCAAGTATAAACTATATTTCCTTAGACTCTTTTAAGACCTTTTCTTTATACAATCCCATGGTCTACGGACCAAGGGCGTATCTCATCAAGTCGACACAATCTATCTAAACTAAGGGTGGAAACTTTTTTTGACTCTTGATATCTTCACACTCCATGACCACAAAATGCAGAGACTTGACATTCCTTTATACAATTCAGTCTTTCTACCCCTAAACTTGGGCTTTTAAACCGCAAATTGACCCCAAGGGACTCGCTCCAAACACATGTCATGAAATCAATGCCCCATTTTTCAAAAGTTCCAATGGTAACTACAGGATGGAGTGGAACAATAGGCACACACATTTTACAATTGTAGATCTCACAAGCGTGTCAGTTTTGGACTGCAACAATGCAATCGTTGAAGAAATAAGGCCAAAAATATCTGGCATGAAAAATATTTTGGGTAGTGGAATACCTAGACATATGACCACCACATGCTCTAGAATGGCATTCATTCCAAAATTTGTTGAGAAATAACAATAAGAAATTCCAATTTAATTTTTCCTTGAATTAAATTGAGAATTAAAATCAAATTCTATTCTCATAGAAACTTGTAAATAGTTAGTTAAGTTTAATTAACTTAATTAGCTTACGAATTTTGAGTTGGAATTCTTTTTATAGTCATGTATATGTTCTTCCTAAATTTTAGGGGTCTAGTGTGAGTTTAAATTGAGTTGGAAATTAGAAATTAGATCACTCAGTTTACTAAGTTAAGTTCAGTTAAATTAGTTGTAAAATGTTTTAGGAACTAATAGAGGACTAACAATTAGTTGGTGCACTAATACATCCACTAGTGCTACTCTAGTTAACTAAAGATTCCCTCATGAGAAACTCATGCATGTCAGTTCAGAGAAAGACCTAGTTGAAACTAGAGTGTAGGGACAATGTACTATCATTGGTATTATTTACTGGAGTGTAAATATTATGCATGCATTAGAGATTGATCCTATGTTTGGATTGCATAGCTTTGGAAGAATGAATTCCATTTAAATACGGGTTATTCATCCTAGAAATTACATAAGATATTAGAGGCTTGGAGAGGTGCAAAATTGGCTAATGTTGGCCAAGAGCTATCTTGTGAGATGAGAGATTTGAGAATATTTGTGAAGAATTGTTCTAGTGAGAACAAGCTTTGTATATTCACTCATATTTCTGATATATCCAATACAGATAGCAGGGTTTTGAGTAGTGGCTTTCCCTAGATACATCTTGTGTTATGTGCCATTGATTTGTATTATTATTGTTCATGTTGTTTTCATAACTATTGGATTCCGCTAGTTGAAAGTAGAAGTAGATTCTTGTCCTGTGCTTTAGTACATTGCATGAGCTTGTGAATCTATGAGATTTTCCACAAAATTTTCGTCTTCATTGTGTGTTAAACATCGTTGAAAAACTAGATCGATGCCATGACGATGAAGGGTATCATTGAAAATAACATATGGTTGGATTTGGTATCACATTCGATGAAGCTCAGTATGAGATAATTAAGGACAAATCTTTTGAGTTTGTAGATAAATAACATTTTCTCCATACCATGGGTCTAAGGAATTTATCAAAAATAAAGATTCATTAGCGATAAAATCTTCTAATTTTTATATCAGTGTAGGTGGTGGGCTCCAGTATTGCGGAAATAATGCTACAACTCCTGGGACTCCCTGTTAGCCTCCTGCTACAGCAGGTTACTCATATTTCATGATTGACATTTTATAGGCCAAATATGTCATACTTTGCATGTTGCAATGCTCCATATTTGCTAAACAGTGACCAAGCAGAGAAGGCTACTCAGAGTTCATCTAACTACTTTCCAATTTTGAAAAGTCATTCCAATTTTGTAGAATTTTCAGCTAAAGGGAGGTCCAAACAGCTTTATCTTGGTCTCCCTAGGTTTCAATTTCCTATTTTAGAATATAGAGAATGAAAATCTGTCCAAACAGCTTAATCTTGGCAGATTCTTAGATAGGTAGAGAATCAAAGGAGCCCAACTGCTTAATCTGGGCCCTTGGAAGAAATAAGGGTAGTTTGTAGATAGGAAGGCATAAAAAGAAAAAATTGAAATGATGTGTCTGCAAGTCTAAGTGCACCCAAACCAAAAGAAGAAAAAATGTTAGGTAAATAGGCTGGGTAGGTAGTTTTGAGGTTGCAAAATCTTGATTTCTGATCAATTCTATGTTTTCAAAGTGTCATCTCTACTCAGGGCACAATCACCAGGCAGTTTTATGTGAAGGAGCTCAAATTAGGCATAACTAACTTCCCTTTCTCCATATCCCCCAAATCATTTACTAATTTCCCCAAAAAGGGGTCAAGATCTGCTTGATATCTCTTAGTTTCATCGTTTTCCATGTCATTAGCTTGGGTGAAGATCTGCTTCACTCAAAGAGGATCCATACTTTCTCTATAAGGTTATATCTCCCCTTTGAAGCCTAAGATCTCTGAAACTTAGCGCTTTCTTGTCATGTCCATGTTAACTATTGACACTATTATTTAACTCCCTTTATTTCCCCCATCCCCCTACTAAAACTATGTAGAAAATCCCCTTATGTAAATATCCCCCCCTGGTTGAAATATAGCCATAAATACTTCTCTGGGAATTACTAAGTCACCTGGAATTTAGTAAGAACCCTCCTTCTGCATAAATTTCCATTCCCAAGTGTCTAGACCCCTTCCAAACACTAAGAAAACCCTTTTCAAATGCTAACCCCCCCCGTCGCGCAGTCTTCTGTGAAAACTATTAATGCTTGTTTGATAAATTTCCACCGCGCAAAACACAGTTTACCCATTTTTCTAAAGTTTAAAACCCACAGTGCAACAAAAAATTAAACCTTTAACGCGTGCACGCTTTTACTAAACCCCACGCATCTCCCTTTCCCATCCACCGTCGGATCGCCTCCCCCAGATCTGACGGCCCTTGTTCACATCGCGCGCCTGATTGTGGTGGTAGGTTACCACCCGACGTCCGACGGTTTTACCGTCGTACACCGGGATAGGTGGTGGCCTCCCATTACATCGGGCCACCCCTAAAATAAACCACCTCCATACCAAAGGTGGTCCGATGCACAGGAAAAACCGCCCTCCCCTCACGTAACAGGAGCTCCACCTCACCCTGCCACGTCGCCTCCACATCACCTCACCCAGCCTGCGCCTGGCCCACGTCACCCTGCCCCGTGTCCCTGCCATGTCACCCCACCGTACTGCCACGTCACCTTGATGACGTCAGCATGCTGACATCATACCCGTACCAAAGGACCCCACTGCTGACGTTAGCATGCTGATGTCATCTGCCATACTGCTGACATCATGCTGATGTCAGCAACCAAAAAACCGAAAATTCGCGCAAGCGCAAAGGTCGAGCTTCGGAGCTCCGGAATGAGAAACGGAGGCAGTTTTCGATGCGCGATTAGCGCGAAGCTAATCGTGCATCGCTACGGGAAATAGGCCATATTGGGGAATCTTTAGGGAATCTTTTGATTCTTTGACCCGTTTTGCACCGAAAAAGCCCGAAATTGCCCGATTTTGCCAAATTAAACCAATTTGAAGACAGAGAGAGACCAGAGACAGAGATTAAAGAGTATCAGATCAAATTTGCAAACAGGAAGCACGTCAAAGAGTATCAGGAAGTGGCGAAAACCATCAATGTAGTGGCAAATTGTATCAGAGGAGATTTTCTCAGGGCTCGAGGCAAATCCAACATTAAAACGAAAGCTCTGAAAGTCAAGAAGCAATTGAAGACGCATTGAAGGCTCGCCAGCACAAATGACTGCACATTAAACTCACTAAAGATCAGTGGACCAGAACTCAATGCACAATTATGACAGAACCATTACACCAAGCCACACAGGACACCTCATCAACTCAACTTGATTCAGTTGCCTCTAGCACAGCCCAAAGGATTTACTTGCATTTAATTCCAGCAATGATTAGATTTTAGAAAAGCTTTTTGGCAGACCTGTTTAGGTCAGTTGTAATAAATGAATTTAGATATTTTACTTATATATACCACCCTGAAAAATGGAGTAGGGGTTGGTTGGTTGGTTTTTTTGTTCATCAGTAGTTTGATCTTTGTTATTTCGATCCTTTCTCTCAAGCGAAGACTCGCATTGTAACTGTGATGCTTCTATAACCAAAGATTGCTGAAAGCATGGATTCTGTAATTGTTTGTTGTGTTTAACTGGCCAAGGAGTGATTGTGGAATTCCTGTGCTTCGACATGTTTCAATAAGTGCTTCTTAACTCTGTTAGTTTTATTCATGTGTGTTTTATCAGAAATCTGGCTTTCTAAATTGCAGAAAAAAAAGAATAGCTAAGGATTTGCTTAATTGCACCTTAGGCTCAATTTCTGCGATTTTCCATGTTTTCATCAGGAATAGTTATGGACATGCATACTTAAATGATCTTGTTTACGCTGTTTCTTTCACTTATGAATGATAATTTAGGAATTCTTAACTTCTCCTAGATAACCGTTCTTTCACTTCTCCTCTCTGTCAGTTTTGATGAAAGATTCTTAATTGCCTTTTGTCTCTAACCATCATTCCATCCTTCAACAAATTGATCATTGTCTCATGTGTGGCTACCTTGCTCCACAAGCCTCTTGTGACCAAGAAAACGCACCAGTGAGCTTTAATCCATGACTCCATGCCCAATGGTTTGAAACTTATCACGCTTTACCTTGCCTATCTGCTTGGAATTTCTACCTGGCATACACCTTCCATCCAAACAAAACAACAAAACCGTACCCAACAACTAGCCTAAAATCATCATCAACAAAGTTAAATCATTAAGAGAGAGCCCTCTCTAATTGCAGGTGGGCTAGAACCTGCAATCCAAATATTGGTTTGTGGTTACCTCGGTCGTATCCTTACTAGAGCTTAGGGACAACCTAAGTGATAACATAATGGCGACTCCATTGGGGACCTCCTCAGATAAACTCACTAAACCAGTCTGTAGCTCCACAGAGGAAGAAGCCGATCTTCGAAAGTCTCGGTCGACCTGTGTTTTTAGAAAATTTTCCCAAAAAAAAAAAGATTAGAAGCTGGCTCCTAAAAAGAAAATGCGTAATACACAATCAAATCCTGATCCTAATCGCCCAACTGTTTTTGAAAATCTGAATTTAATCCCTAAGATCATTAGAAAATGTTGAGATTGCAACAAGATGATGGAGCTTAGTGAAAAGAGTCGCCTTCACTAAGTGGGCCCGCAGGCTATTTTTGGCGCAAGTCTATTTTTAGACTATGTCTATTTTTAGACCTATGGATCATGTCTATGGATTGCAGGTTACTGTTTATGGATGATTGATCAAGTTGAGAAAATAGATGGACTTCTATTTTTGACAACAGCAGTGACACTGTCAAGTCTAATTATAGAGCAGTAAAATATTATTAGCTTATAATAATATTTAGACTATAAACTTTATCTTATTCTCTTGGAGCACTTTAGTTTGAGCTACAGATGTGGCACATGCAGCTGTCAGAAGGAAATACGTTTTCTTTGGGGGTCAATTGAGTTGTTGCATGCATGACTTCAGTTAGAACTCAATCAGTTGAATTTGGTGGAGCAGATTGTGGAGTTGATGGAGTTGTGTTCAGTTTGACTTGGTTAAACTAGTTGTAATAAGTCTAACTGCAAATAGACTAATGATGAGTTGTTAAACTAATTATTAACTCATAATGCAACTAAAGAATACACCAGTTAACTCAGTTGCATGACAGTGCATGTTCAGTTCAGCAGGAACATGTGTTAGAGGATCAAATTGCTATCGGTTGTGACTATAGTTGTGCATGAGAATTTGCACAATCAATGAGATTGAGTTATGCCAATGAGAATTGGCCAATACCAAGTGATTATAGCCTCTGGTCACGTGATTCCCAGTGTGAGTGATTCTTTTGAGGTAAATACGAGTTTGGTTCAACCATTCTCATCCATTCTCGTGCAGATATTGAGCAGTGGAGGCACGCAAGCAGTGGAATAGATTTGGAGATCAGATCTGAGCTGTATTGTGTGTAACAGGAGGAGATAGTGCTGGATACTTGTGAGAAGTATTGACTATTGTAATGTTACATGTTCTCAATCATTAATATAAAGATAGTGTGGGGTTTTAAGCTATAAGCTTTCCCCGGATTACATACTGTGTTAATGTGTGCATGCTCTTGATGTTTTATTGTTATTGATGCTGCTATATTGATGATCAACGTAGAGGAGCTTATGTATTGTCTATGTATTCCGAAATAGTACATGATCAGGGTAATATCCATTGAATATGTGTTTATTATTCAAAATTTCTACATGGTATCAGAGCTGTTGATCATCAGATCTACTATTCAGGAAGTGTTTACATTCTATTTCTTCAGGCCAGGTAGCCTCTGGATTCATCCTTCCTTCGGAAGGTGAGATATTCGGTGAATGCCCATACAGTCGATCTCTGTACAAGAAATACCTTGTTCTCACGAATTCTAGATCGGAAGCGGTTGAGTTGGAGCTTGTGGAATTCGAATTTGCAACAGTGTTTTCTTGGTGTCAACAAGGCAATGTCTTTCAACGGATTGCGATTGGAGTATGCTCTTGAGGGCAGCTCAAACTATATTGCATGGAAGGACATGATGGAGGCAGTATTAGATGATAACAGGCTGAAGGAGTTCATAGAGACGGATGTCCCAAAGCCTACTGATGCTACTCAAGCTGATGCTTGGCAAAAGAAGACCGCAAAATGTCGAAGGATTCTGTTGGAGAGCGTGAAGGATCACATTGTGTCCATCCTGCATGGAAAGACTTCTCCATATCTGCCGTGGAAGGATTTAATAGATCTATTACAAAGCAAGAGCGATTAGAGGAAGCTGGCGCTCAAAGATAAACTTAGAAACATCAAATGTGAGAAGGGTGACAGTATGCCCAAGTATCTCACGAAGTTCACTCAGTTTCGAGATGAGCTGGGAAGTGTGGGGGTTACTGTCGATGATGAGGACTTGGTGAGCTTGGCTCTCCTTGGTCTTCCGAAGAGTTGGCATTCCTATCAGGACTCTGTCAATGGTCTGGAGAAGTTGCCAGGATGGGAAAGACTATGGTCAGATCTTGTGCAGGAGGAGATCAGGCGGAGTACCAGGGACGGATCTTCGTCAAAGGGAGCTGATGAAGAGAATTGTGCTTTGGCTGCCAAAGCAAAGAAAGGGAAGAGCAAGAAAGGTTCTCAGTCTGGTGCGAAAGGCAAGAAGCAGGATATGTCCAAGGTGAAGTGTTTTCACTGTCACCAACACGGACACTATGCCACAAATTGTCTGCAGAAGAAGAAGAACAAGCAAGCTATTGGATCTGCAGGGGGAGAGGCCTTAGCTTCTAATTTTGAGCTTGATTTTTCATTGATCGCATGCTCGGTTTCAAGTGTGATGGGATCAGTGTGTTTCTTGGACAGTGGTGCGTCTTTTCACATGACGGGAGATAGAGATTTGTTCTCTGATCTGGAGGACAAAGATCTTGGAGTGCACATCGAGATGGGCGATGATGGTAGATACAGTGCGACCGGTATCGGTACCATTTCCTTTGAGAGGGAGTCTGGTAAACCCTTTGTATTCAAGGAAGTCATGCATGTTCCAGGATTGAAGAAGAATCTCATCTCAGTGGCGATGTTAGAAGACAAGGGGTATGATGTTGTTTTCAGCGAGGGAAAGGCCTTCCTGCGCAGCAAGACAACTGTTGAGACCCGGAAGATAGGGGTTCGAGTGAGGAACCTTTATCAGTTGCATGTAGATGGATGCGCAGCTATGGCAGGCAAGGCAGAAGGATTGGTGAGCCGGGATGATGGCGAGTTGTGGTACAGGAGATTGGGTCACCTTCACCATGGAGCCTTGAAGATACTGCAGCAGATCACTACAGGGCTTCCTAAAGGCACACTTGCGCAGTCAGATCAGTGTAAGGG